>JAASAO010000909.1:0-49738 GCA_017311375.1 Mytilus coruscus
TAATCGGAGAGGCTGGTAGACAGAATGTCGTCATCAATAATCGAAGAACCAAAATTATACAAGGAGTTGTCTGGATGATGTGTTTTCCTGGAAACATTATAGTTGGCTTATTTTCAGACGATGTAGGAATGCGAACACTTGCTTTTGAAGCTGTAGTTGAAACATCCACTGGTGTATAAATTATTACAACATATGCAGGTTTCGACGGTGGAACTGTAAGATATATGGAATTTATTTAATGTTGCCTTTATAGATTTAGTGCAACATCGAAATAATTCGAATACAAAACACCATAGGCTAGTGATCGAGTTAAAATGATATCGTATTAATAAATTACTTGTTCTTCTAAGAGCAATGATTCAAAATTGGCCGTAATATGCCCTGGAATATAGAGAAATAAACGTATGTTTACGGTCTACCTGTTTTTCGTCACAGTTTATGAAGTTGCTGTATTAAAACTATTCTGAATACAACCACTGCATTGGTCAGCATGATTTATATGACCATGTTAACCCTCTTGCTGCCGGTAGTTTTTCAAGGTTGCATTTCGTGTGCCAGAAAATTCGACAGCTCGACGTCTCTGACGTCACATGCCAAAATGACGTCATTCAATATATTACGTCACGCCATAATGACCGTTGCATTTGGGACCCATTGAAGAAAAATATTACACTGTTTAATCTTCGGTCTTTTAATTGAAAGAGATACAGCAATGATGAGAATTATTGAATAAATCAAAATATGGACATGTGTGTCCCTCCGGCACAGCCGGTGTGGACACATATGTCCCTTCGGCAGCAAGAGGGTTAAGTACTTTTAGCTTGATTTTAGCTAGCAAACAGTCTGTGAAATTAAATTGTTCGTTATTGTTTTTTAACACTTTACATGAGATTTTGTTATCTATGAAACTATATTACTATTTTCATTGTTTATTTTTGTACGGATCTATAGAGGGTAAGTTAAATCAATAGGAAAATCGGCAACCATTGAATTACGGGCTCCTGACATGTGACAAGCACATATTAATAAAAGAATGTAAAGGGATTAAACATGTTTCTTCCCCTAACCTGGAACAGTGGTGTTACAGCACAATATAAGATCAAACTATAAAAATCAGTTGAAAAGAACTCGACACAGATCAACACAAAAAAGAAAAACATGTAACAACAACACAGACCGGACATGGCAGAGTATTTATACTTTCCGAACAACAACAAAGTACAGATCTGAGAATAATCGCAGTTACTGACAGCTAGTTCAAAGCCAATAACTAATAAAGAAAATCATGTAAGTCTATATAAGACTTAAATATCAGGTATTGATATATTTCGTCTTTTGAGTTTATATCGCAGATCTTTAATTTATAGAAGTCTGTGACGTCACATGCCTAACAATGATGTCATTTAATATATGACGCCACGCACTAATGACGTTACATTGATTGGGGGCCTGTTGAAGAAAATTATTACATGGTTTAAACTTCCGCTATTTTATTTGAAAGATTACAGCAATGATTAGCTTCTTGCATAATTAAACATATGGACATATATATATGTGTCCTTCCTGCACCACAAAATATAGTGACCGAAACGGAACAGTCGAAACTGTTTATTGGTTTCGATATAGCTTACGATTAAACGACAAAAAGTAATTGCTCATTACAACTTTTAGCTTTGGTTAACTTGTATATTCTGATTGGTATTTTTATTTCTTTAAGCAACTATTTTATTTACCTCTAAGAAAGATTTTATTTTTGCGCGTCAGCTTTTGTGGTGTTTTGTTATTGTTTTTATATGAGGGGGGGGTATGTATTGCGCATATGTATTTTATTTTGCTTTTACCTCTAACAAATATTTGCATCGGCGCCGAATCGGTTGGTGCAGCTTGGTGTACACTCAACTGGCATTTATAGTTTCTTTTGTGCTTACATTTTAGGTCATTAAATGTGAGAACAACTTCTGATGGTAAATCTGACAATTTGGTAATATTAGCACTGTCAAATAGATACACACCATAAGGTAGTAACTTTGTTTGAGGCGAAAACACTGATGATTCTGCTATATTGATAAATGTGTCTGTTGAATCATTTATGGCGAGGAAGCTTACGCCTGACACTTGATCAGCAGGATCCTTGGTATATAAACATCTCAATTTGATACCATCAGTACCAAGAACTTTGGATATAGTTATCATATGAACCTCTCTTGAGTTTGTTTTTACTGAAAAAAGAAAACAAAATACTTTGAAAACCGTAACCTTGCATGCATGATTTTTCCTCTTGAAACTTCTGCATAAGTCTCATTAGGATTTAACGAGGAAGCAACCAAGCAACACTATATATATATATATATATATATATATAAAATGTGAATTCTACTGCAAGATTTTTTACGATTGACAATCTCATATTTTTAAGGTTTCTTCAAATCGCATGTCAAATATTTGAAATTCAAAAGACACAAATGAAGTATTATGCAATGAAAAGAAAACAAACAAATAATGCACTAAAGGAAAATATACCAATTGTTCATGTTGTTTAACACACTTTTGACATTGAAAATAGTTCTTTTTCTGTTGATACAACTTTTATTTACACTATATTTTGTTTCAATTTTATGAAATCAAATTTTGTGCAGGTGAATCTAGCCTCTGTCAGTTTTATCCGGCAAATGTATAATGGGACCGTTTACGGTTCAAACAGGATTTGTAATTATAGTTGTATTCTCGAAACTGAAATTAATACGATAAACAATAAGGACTAGAGGGTAAATTTTAGGCCGTAAGGTTACTGTGTTTTAGTTTTAAAATATGACATTGTTTACGAATTTTCAAGATCGTAGTCTCTATTGAACCCATAAACATTTCAAACAATTTTTAAGATCGTAGTCTCTATTGTATTCATTAACATTTTAAAAAAGTGCATAATTCTTCGTTTAATGTCTTTACTATATATAATTAGAAATTGTCAATTTTTCGGAGTCACGCAACATGAATATAACTATTATCATGATTATTGTGAATTTATTACAATTATTTAAAATACGTCATAAAAATCAACTAGTAACAGGTGAAATAAGAACAATTAGTCCTAATCAGAGCAAATTGAGAGAACGGATAGTTTAATGGATTACTGGAGGATGTTTATTTTTAATCTCAGTGGTCACTCCTTCACTGATATGCAGTACTGTGTACGTCTTTGAATCGGCCTGGTCGTGATCGAAATTGCGACCTCCCACACTTGATTCAAATACCGAGGTACAAAGACACAAAACTGTGTAAATGAGACCCTGCATAACTTCAAACATTCAACTCCTCTAAAATTTACAAATAAATCAAACTTACCATAGAACTGTAATATCAACAAGAAATGTGAAGAAATGTGTAGCAAAGTAAGCATTTCGATGCAGTATAATAAAATATCATGGAGCAATCGAGCTTATCTCATTCAGGAAGTCAAACATTTTTTACTTATTCATCAACGATATAAATTGCAAAATGGAGTGTAACACTTAGCTTTTGATTTTTAAACTCAAAATCATCAGTTTTTTTTATATGAAAAATGTAGTTTAAATCGTTCTATTAAAATATGCAACAACCAATATGAGTTACCGGAGTTGTATATGTCAAAATGCAAAGACCGTCTAGAGGGCAACACACAGTTTTCAGCAATGAATAGGTGCTAATACAGACAGTCAAATATCAGTTATCAAAAGAAAGTTTAATGACGACCACCCCCAACCACACAGACACACGCCTTGAAGTCAGACGTTTCGTTCGTAAATCTCACGAAAATTCTTTACTATACAGATTGTGCAAAATATCGTTATCGTAGAACATTAAAGAAAACATACAAAATTATGGAAAATAAGAATGAAATTCGTCATTTCCTTTGTCAATTGTTCCACTTGTATGGTATTTCTATAAAAAAACAATGCAAAATGACAAAAAAATAAAAAAAAAAAAAACGTTCGGAAGTCCGGAAATGCCGAATGAATTTAATTACTTCACAATCACTTCATTTTGAAAACCGTACATTTCATTTACACCAATAACACAGACATACAACTACGTCAAAAAGATTGACTTCTCACTTCTTCATCAAGATTCGGGACCGACAGTTCACATCGCTGCTTTTTATTTTCACGCTCTTCTCGAAACCAATCTTTCTAGTTTCTGTTGAAATGTTTCATGTATATGGTTTGATTCGCTCGACATAATGGTACAGTACTTATCCGTAAATAACCTAGTAAATAAACTCATCATAGATAACAGGATTAAAATTTTGTACGCCAGACGCGCGTTTCGTCTACAAAAGACTCATCTGTGACGCTCGAATCAAAACAGTGAAAATGGCCAAAACAAATTACGAAGTTGACGAGCATTGAGGACCCAAAATTACGAAAGGTTTTGCCAAACACAGATACGGGTTCCTGGGTTAGACGATCCTTAGTATTTCGAGTAATTAAGTTTTGTAAACAGTTTATTTATAATTATGACCATATCAATTACCATTGTCCTTTATGAGTTGCCTGACGGAATCTTTAACAACGAGGATAGGTATAACATTGACTTAATCATTATAGTGTACTGATTTGACATGATAACGATATAACGATAAAGCTGAGGAAGGAGAAAATATTATCGTTATTATGTCCAGTCAATACACTAATGTTGTCTTTAAACTGCAATCTTACTTTTCCGAAGTACATGCATTCAATATTTGTCACTGCACGTTAAGCAAGAAGAAATCAATCAACCCGTAAATTAAGTTTAATGTTGAAAGGTTAATTATAGTGCATGTAACATGAAAACAACAAATATGATATACCGGTAATTGTGACTTAATGGGATTCCTGCTATTAGCGCAATTAATACCAGCAGAGAAACAAACATTGGCGTAAATTACACCTTTTATTAATTTATTAGTTATAATTGTCTCTGAACTACTTTCAGGAACTGCGAATACTCTCAGTTCGTTATTTTGTGTATTTTTGTCTTTACGGTAGTTGTTTTGTGCTGCCTTAGAGTCGATCAGATGAATCATGCCATTTTGACTGATTTTAATAGATTGTTCCTTATATTGTGCTGGTACACCACTATCAAAGGTAAAAAGGAGGTGTCAATCGTTCACAAATATGTTCAATTCCGCAATATTCTTTGTTTTCTGTCATAAGTCAGGAGCCCGTATTTCAGTGAATTATTTTGGCTAATGTCTGTCAATAGATATAGGAAGATATGGTGTGAGTGCCAATGAGACAACTCTCCATCCAAATAACAATTTATAAAAGTAAACCATTATAGGTCAATGTACGGCTTTCAACACGGAGCCTTGGCTCACACCGAACAACAAGCTATAAAGGGCCCCAAAAGTACTAGTGTAAAACCATTCAAACGGTAAAACCAACGGTCTAGTATATATAAAAACGAGAAACGAGAAACACGTATAAATTACATAAACAAACGACAACTACTGTACATCAGATTCCTGACTTAGGACAGGTGCAAACATTTGCAGCGGGATTAAACGTTTTAATGGTACCAAACCTTCTCCCTTTTTCTGAAGCAATAGTATAACATCACAACATAGAAAACACACGATAAAACATCAATTGGAAGGCTTAACTCAAAACGTAAATTAACACACTATGAACGAATAAATTGATCTGTGATACCTGAAAGTAAATACATAGTTAATAAAATATTAGGGACAAACATTCAAGGCCAAAAGCAAACAAACAAGTCCAAATAAAGCCATGGCAAAACACTACCGCGAAATATTAAACCCTTAGAAAATAATCACTTTTGAAAAACCGCAAATTTGCTTTTCGTTTATTATTTTGTCATAAATCAAGCCGTGTTTTTTTCTCATCTTAATTGTTTCACATTTTATCGGTGCCTTTTATAACTGACTAATTGGCTTGATTAGTCGCTTGCATCTTCGTCATTTGGCCTTTGATGAATAGTTCCCTCTTTTGACAATCCTACATGTACCATTCCTCCTTATTTTCCTAAAGAACTGTTCAATAATCGGAATTGATGGAACATCTTTGATAGTCCGTCAAATTTATTCACATTTTATTTAAGTTTGAATTTTTTTCTTTGGTTGAAATCACATAGATTTGAGAAAAGAAACGGGAAATATGTAAAAAGGACAACAACCTGATCAAAGAACAGAAAACAAACAAAGGCCACCAATGGATCTTAAACGCACCGAGAATATCCCGCACCCGAATGGGTCGAGGTTAACTGTCAAAACTAAACAAAAGCGAACGGGCTGTTTTACATTACACTGTGTAACCCCAATCAAACATTTTATTACCTTTCACACCAACAAACAAAATAAACAAATAAAGATGAATAATGTTTATAAATATAAATGTGTGTTCAGTCACGATATATACGCGTTATCATTTACATCATCACAGTTTTAAAATAAAATAAACTGTTATTCTTATATTTCCATTAATGAGAAATGTGCATACTTATTAGATAGAAGGAAGAATTTTGTACAATAGTGAGTGACTTGATTGATCATGCGTTGAGACATCCTTCTTCCTACTATTTTTCCGATCGAGAACTTATTTTCAAAAGATCAGCTGATTACGGAATATGCCAAATATGATTTATAAAGTTTTAATAATACCGATAATCTTAAACTATGGTAAGTACACTTTTCATGCTTTTCTGGTATCAAATTAATTGAATCAGGAATCGTTGTCCAAATTGACATCTGATTTGTTAATACATTCTTCAAAATGGGCTAAAACCAGTTTTGAAGTGTTAATCCTGAATGATCACCAAAAGCACATTAATGTTTTTATTTATTCATTTTGTACGTGCATTTGCATATTTAATTAGACGTGTTAGATCAACATATTTTAAAATCCTCAATCTTAAGACCTGGTGGCACTACTGAACATCTATGTGAATCTTTCACAAAATGTGGTTTACCTTCAAGGTGATATTCTCTGTGTGTTTTTGTGGTTTGATTGCTGTCAATTTATTGTCTTATCGAATCGACGATGGACCATGTCTATATAAAAATATTATACGATTGGGGACAGACTGCAAAGTAATAACTCCCTGGCCCCAACCCCATCTTACTAATTACTTGCAATTGTAGATTGTGCCTTCCCATTACAACTTACAGCTAAAATATATGTTATCAATAGTATTTTCCAACCCTTAAACAAAATATTGCCTTAAAAAGTGTAAAAAAGAAGAGAAATCAAATTATCGTGAATGAGAGTTGAAAAAAACCTCAACCGCCTTTGTCTCCATATCATTTGTCTGTAATCTAAAGATAAAAAGTGGTATGATATCAAAATTTACAATGGCAAATGAATGAGACACCATTTTTACCGGATAAGCCATGCGCATTTGATATTAAATCTATCAACTTCCTTATAGACTATTAAGTACATTGTACCGTTGTGTTTATGACATAAAATAAATCAATGGTTTAATAGAGGGTCCACATTGACATTTGAATTGTGTTGGGCACACTTGTTTTGTACAAACGAGGCGTGTGCCTGTGCGTTAAACAAACAAATGAAGGTGCACAAATTAATTTAAATATTGTCTCATTTGATCCTACTTATATCAGTAAACAACCATATTCAATGATTGGAGTTTTATTACTTGTCTAAGAACCAAGAACTGGACATTCTTCGTTTTATATAAACCAATACCTAATTTGAACAAAAAATATGACAACCTACAGATTTTACAAAGAAATGCATCAATCAGAAAAAAAAAAAAAATATTATGGACAAATAGCTATATAAATCACGTTCTCGCAAGAAAATTACCGACAGTAAGATTGTTATATTTAGATATACTATTTCAATAAATCACGTAACAATAAGATCGAATTGTTAGCTTTAAAAGGAATTCAGAAAACTATTTTTTACAATGAATTTCTATGGAATAAACGATTGAGATACCATTGCGAAGATATTAAGGGTTTGCAGTTATAATTCCAAAAAGAAAGTCGTTCTGTGGTTGAACATTTAATTAAATATCAAAATATCATATCAGTATGTATGTTTTGCAGAGGCATACACAAGAGAGGTTCATATGACAAATGTATCCGAAGTTCTTGGTACTGATAGTATCAAATTGAGATGTTTATATACCAAAGATCCTGCTGACCAAGTTTCCGGCGTAAACTTTCTTGCCATAAATGATTCAACAGACACATTTGTCAATATAGCAGAATCATCAGTGTTTACGAGTCAACCAAAGTTACTACCTTATGGGGTGTATCTATTTGACAGTGCTAATATTACCAAATTGTCAGATTTACCATCAGAAGTTGTTCTCACATTTAATGACCTAAAATGTAAGCACGAAATAAACTATCAATGCCAGTTGAGTGTACATCAAGCAGCACCAACTGATTCAGCTCCAATGCAAATATTTGTCAAGGTAAGAGCATAATGAAATAGTTATCATGCAAACATTTCATAAAAAAACCGATAAAAATAAAACCAAAACAGCTGACGCGCAAATGTTCTTGAGGCCAAAAATATCAGTCGCAGAGAATCAAAATATCGCTTAGAGAAATGAAAATACCGAAACAGAATTGTATGGTGCTCCAAAGAGGTTGACAGTTCATATTCTCTGAGTTAAACCGCTCAATATGCTGATGGCAAGCAAACTTCTAACAATTAGTCCATTTCGATGATTTCATGAACGATGAATGGAGAATGTAATTCTTTCTATTAGGACAAAACAATCAGCTAGAAGGGGTCCACCATTACTACCTATTTGAATACTTACTGTATGTTTAAATATTAATATACCAAACTCAACAAATATGTTTTCAATCAAAAGTCTGGCATTTTTATAGTATCGTTTCCGGTGATGTTGGAATCGCACGAAGAATAGACTTCAGGTTATCCACTATCGGTCTTTATCAACGAACCTATTTTCTATTGATAACCCGCAAATGTCCAAGATATTGCTAGCCATAGAATGGAATAAATCGTTTGCAAAAATATGATTATGATAATTGTTACCCAGAAATAAAGATTATAAGCACAACATGACATTTCCTTTTTGAATCAGGGCGATGTTAGGAAAAAGGGGAGGTCCCACGCACTGTTCAACTGGAGTCATGAGGAGGAACGAATAGAATTGACACTTCTAAGTTTTACGGTCACGATGTGTCTGTGTACTACATCACTAGAGAAAGGTTTTTGCTTGTTACATCTTTAGATACAAGAATGATCACCTGGGGAGCGAGGTTAGGGAAAAGGGGGAGGGGACTTTTTAATCGACAGCATTTTTGCTGATTTTGGTGGATTGATATTTCAACCAACTTTCCGCATTCCAATGGATACTAATTGATCGCTACTATAGCCGACTTGTTTTGTACTCATATGAAGAAGAATTCATACAAAACCTTATCAAAGACAGAAAGACAAAGCATCTTGCAAACTTCTTTAATTTCACTTAAAGATAAAATGATGATGCCCTGTCACTCAATAATTCAAATTTCAGTGAGTGCTTGTATCTCATATATCCCACTGAACTTGAAATAAACGATGCTACCGAAACTGCAAAGTCTGCTACATATCTTGATTTTTTCCTTGTTAATTACACAGACGGATGACTTTAAACTAGAATCTATAACAAACTTGATGATATGAACTTTCCAATTGTTAATAGTAAGAATGAAATATTTTTCTTTCTTTTTATCACCAAACTTCATTCAACTTTCCAGTTCGCGGCAGTAACACACCCTCTGCCACATTGTATGGAGTTTTCCATGTTTTCATATGTCAATTTATACGTTACGCTCGTGCATGTTCACACTTCATGGACCCAAAAACTGTTCAACTAGAGTTAAGAGGAAGAATGGCTGGAATCGACACTTTTAAATATTGCGGTCACCATAACGAATTGGATGACCGATACGATGTGTCTGTGTTCTAAATCACTAAAGAAATATTTTTGCTTGTTAGATCTTTAGAAACAATATTATTAACCTGATCTGGAAATTTGCTCCAATTGTGTCCTATTCCCGGATGTGACATTTTGACTGAGTGTGAATGCACATGTCGAGTGAAGCATGAATAGTAGGAGACGCTTATTATGTCGACCTCCCGTTCTGAATTCATTCAGAGTGTTTCGGTCTTTGATTTTGTTTTTGTTTTACTTTGATTTGTGTAAGACATAAGACTCTTTGATATTTTTTTATGATCAGGACAACTAAATTGTAACCATCAGACCTATAAGTCTTCAACTGGCGATCGAAATCGAAAACTCTTAGAAAAACAAATAAGCGAATATATTGGTCGCAAATCGTTGATGATCTTAGTTCGTCTTGTTTTTTTGATTCTATCGCTATAACGTACTAAACATCCTCTAAATACACTTCTCTATTATGAACTACTATCTGTTCATTTTCAGTTTTCTTTTGTATTTTGTGTCGTAGGTTTGCTGTCACATAGGCGTTTATCCCATTTCTCTTTTCATTCATAATATATCTTTTTTACAACTAGTATAGAATAGATTAAATATATATAAATAAATATTGGAAGTGTATTGTTATACGAGGATTCATTGAGCCAGTCAATATAATTATAATTTAGAAAAGTCCGGTATCTTTAAATCAAGAAGCAAGTCTTTTTTTTTGCACTGGATATTTAAGTTATAGGTTGCATATCTGTAAATATCGACAATGCAATTTCCATAGGAACTCCTTTTACGGCTAAAACTGTACCACTTTTACTATGAAATTTTGAAAAAATTATATCCTAGAATGGAAAGTTCATATGCACTACTATTTTTTCAAAGGTCAAAATATAGGGCTGTGTGGCATATTTTCATCGTTTATATGCCCCGAACTTCTAAGAAATTAAACTTACACTAAAATTCTGTACTACCCCCTTCCTTTACAGATTTCAATTTGACCGCTATGCATATGTATATTTACTGGTCACATTCCCAAGTTATGTCTCTACGAGATGAAACATAGAAATCATATCTGGGAACCAGTACGTAAACAAAATTAATTATCTATGAATATTATATATCTCCCAAAAGAGGCGTGGTTTGTGAAGCAGCTGTATTTACAAAGTGCAACCTATATGTTGCGGCTGTTTCTTGCACATTTTGATTGAGAGGGTTTTCTGTTCTTTTGGAACGTTTTTGTTTTGATACTGGCAAACGAATTATAAATTTTACTATAAACTGTGTTTTGTCATCTTGAGCTATATGATTCATATTATTTTACTTTTTGCTCAACGTTGAATGAATAAAAGACAGCATTGAAGACACTAGATTGCTTATATCTTGCAGTTCCACCTTCGAAACCAGACAAAGTTGAAATAATAAGTTCACCCATGGATGTTTCAACTACAACTGACACAAGTAATAACAATTCTACGTCGTCTGAAACAGAAAGTGTTTACACTTCTACACCCACTGAATCAGAAAGTGTTTACACTTCAACACCCACTGAATCAGAAAGTGTTTACACTTCTACACCCACTGAATCAGAAAGTGTTTACACTTCTACACCTACTGAATCAGAAAGTGTTTACACTTCTACATGGCCTGAAACGGAAAATTCAACAGTAATAACATCACCACGAAGCGACAAGAATCCGACAACTTCACTTCAAAATTTTGGTTCACCAATCGTTGATAACAATATAACTTCTACTACCAACTCATTTTACAACTCTACATCTGGCAATGAGCCGAAGACTGACTCGCAAAGTATAATGGAAGGAAATAATATTACAGTACGATGTTCTGGAAATGTTGGTAAACCTGCAGGAATATTTATTTTCAAAAAGTTTCGCAAAGACCATACACCTTCAATCGATTATAATGCAACGACTACTGAAACAGAGAAAATACCAGAAAACTGTTCATACTATCGTACAAGCTACCTCAATTTTAAGGTAACTGCTGAAGACAATCAGGCAGTGATACGATGTGTTGTTGTATCACCTTTAGCGGAACAGGATATGTATATGGATTCAGAACAATTAGAAGTAAAATGTAAGTATGCGATAATATTTGTACGTTAACACCTGCTGCAAATAAATTAAAAATCAAATAATCGTCATTAAAACGGATGATACAATAAATAACCATCTGTCTAAATCTTGTGAGAGAAAAGCGTAAGCGTAAGAAGGAAGTTTTTAAATCATTTTGTCATATCGGATTTCACTATCATCATGACTATTCCGTCAGTACAATTTCTTTCTGAAACACGGATTCTAATCGCAAGTCAGCTATAAAGAAAACATTAACCTTTTAATTTATTGAAGAAATGTCTTTAAACAAATTAATTTCTATTATCATAATAACATTTTAGTTTCTTTTATAGAACACAAGGTATGTATTTCTTAGTACTAGTATGCTAATCATCAGTGTGTATAGAACAAAAGTTTTATCCGTCTGAATTCAACATTTTTTTTTCACTTCGTTGTTCCAGTTATGTTCGTTAAATATGCTTATGCAGTACACCATGCACGTTTTAGAGGAAAATTACATATCAAATATCCGACTGAAACCAACACTTTTTTATTCTGCTTTAGGATTTTTGTGATGCATAATTTGTAAATATGTAGTAGGCATGCTTATCAATGTAGAATGATTTCAATGTATAGTTACAGCACCTATACATATTTTGGGCATTATTTACAATATAGACTGATGCTCTTTTATTTTTGGTTATCAAATTAGGGTTCAAACTGTTCTGAGGAGAATGAAGAATAGAAAACAAGATACATTAATACATGTTCTTTTAAAAGAAGAAAAAATGCAGACACTATCCTAAATGATAAATGATGGCTTGAAAATGAAAGAAATGCGTCTTATTTCTGATTTACTTCATGATAGACTGTGTAAGCAACGCAACTTAAACCCTTAATTAACTTTTTATTAGCATACATATGAAAAGGTAATACTTCATCTGCTCATTTTTACCCAAATTCTATAAAAGAAGAAACATGTTGGACAAAATTGCAAACAATTGTAATGGCTATAATATATAGTATTAAAGAAGACCACAACTTTATCTGCCATAATGTTTCTCTGACTCCAATGATAGTCCTGAACTTTGGAAAGACTCATCTATTCTGCTGTTCAAGAAACCCTCTACTTTTCTTAAAGCATGACGGATTGTCTTACTATGTCTGTTTTGAATACCACATGCTTGATTTGTTTGTAACTTGTTTCTTTCAGATAACGTGAGAATTCCAACTATAACAAAATATCCTGATAAACAAAAATATATAGTAGGTGTAGATACTTCTATAACATTAACGTGCACAACTGACGGAAATCCAAAACCAATCTATCGTTGGTATAAAGATAACCACGATGATAACATAAGCACTGCTGAAAACTTTACTCTTAAGAACATAAATACAACAGACAGTGGGCTATATATTTGTAACGTCAGCAATATCATCAATGGCCTTACCTATACAGAAGCTGCTCAGATGGAAGTCCATATTATGAATAAAGGTACCTTTAATTCATAAAGTATTTGCCAAGAATAAGTCTTTGCACACTAAACAAACCTACATATACATATTCCAGAACTCCGTTATCCTAACCATTTGGAACACTGTTAGATAAATTCATAGTATCAATACAAAGGGGACAATATAACTGTTTATACTTTAAAGGAAAGCGAGTTTTGCGTAAAACGGAAACCATTGATTAAAAATACAAACGGCATCACAAAATTGAATATTTTGTACTTATATAATTAATAGTGCCAATGTGTTTCTGGTTGAATAAGTATTTACATGTAAAAGGGTTCCATCATCTTACTCTGTTCGACGATGCTTTTCTCAAATTCTGAATCATCTAAACTCTCTTATTGGTTATATTTTCAGTCAGTTTAGAACATTATATTATGTTTATAATATGCTAATTTAATAGATCATACAATACACACAGCTTCAAAACATTGCAGTACTTTAGGTTATACGGATTTATCTCTTACTTTCATGAACCTACTTTTTTGCACAATCGCTGTTCATTTGTGATATAATAATAACTTGACTTACAATTACATGATTATATTGATATTGATAAAGATTGCACAACATTTTTGTATTTCTATTTACAATCAATATTTGGTATTGCTTGTCAAGTTGTTTTTTCCTGTAATAGGGGACACATTATTCTCTTTATGCTAAACACACATTGTTGTCAATATAATGGAATTTAATGCGACTGTCATACAAGTGAAAGGTTTAGCTAGCTTTAAATCCACCATTTTCTACATAAGTACATGCCTGTACCAAGTCAGGAATATGACAGATGTTTTCCTTTCGTTTGATGTGTTTGAGCTTTTGATTTTGCCAATTGTTAAGGGACTTTCCGTTTTGAATTTTCCTTGGAGTTCGGTATTTTTGTTGTTTTACTTTTTTTAAAACATATACTGTTGACCCGTTTGCACTTCATTGAAGTTCGTGTGTTCATGGGTAGCTAACACAGCACTCAAGGCTATGCGATCTTATGCCATCAATTGTCCATCATCAATGTTTTTCGTTCGTAGTCAACTTTTAAAAAATCTCCTCTGAAGTCAAATATTTATAAACTTGACATGTCATTTACAAACGATCCGCTATTTGATTCCATCAGATAAACTCATGGCCAAAAAGATAAAAGTACCACATACAACATGTAAAATGCAGAGGTGAAACCGCTCTATTTTACCCTCTATCCCAAAATTCTATGCAGTTAGAGCAAAACTGACAGCAAGTGTATGATCAGAAGGCCCTGAAATGTTCATGAAATATCCATACGTTTCTTTATTTCTCCGATGAAAAATTTAGATTCATTTAAGACACTTTAGGTTCCAACTCCCTCATGAAAACATGGCAAAGTGACCTTCAATGAGTTTTTAAGTTTTGGTAAATATTTTAAAAGTTAACAGATGGAATAACTTTAATATTTACTAATTTTTGTGTGTTTTTGGCACAAATAACGGCAAGAGGAAAGCAAATGAAAGCAGCGAAATGGTCAGGAAAACTGAAATTGTCATTATTCTTTATTGGCGTTTAATGACAATTTTATCTTTTTTTTCCTGTTAAAACATTAAATGACCAACATAAATAGAAATACATGATTTCGAAATGAATGACGATAACTGAGTCATAATCTTACTTAGAATGTGAAAGGTTGCTGCCACTTTTGCTAATGATTTTAACGTTATATGGTTTAACCAGGTTAGCGATTCAGTTTCTGGATAGCCTCTTTTTCAATACTACACTTTCTATATCAAGGTGCTTTTGAGGTGAAGAACATATAAAATACATAAGGTCTTTTATGAATTCGTTTACAAATCATTGTTATATAATATTTGTCTTTTTTCTAAATAAAGATTAAAGTTTTATAATTCAAAATATGTAAATTAATGTGACAGTACCAGACACATCGTTGCTGAATTATTATAGAATCTATTAAGAATGGTAAGAGAATAGTCGACTTTACATACAAACATACATAGTCTCTGATGCATGATTTTTATTATTAATTGTTTTGGCTTTTAACTAGCTGTCAGTAACTGCGAGTACTCTCAAATCGTACTTTCTTGTTTATTTGACCTGTTGATACTAATTGTAATACCCTTTTTGTTATTTAATGTTATTCAGGGTTATATCTGGTCTATATACCAGCTTTGATAAGTGTTTGGTACTAATATAAATTTCCACTTCGTACTATGAACATCAAAATTATTTATTTTGTTAAAATATTTCCTTTCTTTATTGTAACTGTATACGTATACCTAACAACAAAATTATTTTATTTACCTGTGTTTAAAGTTATTGCAAATGGCTGATATTTTGTTCGAGCATATTGTTTTTCTTAAATTGTTTAACATTTCATACCGATATAACATGTTACTTTTATTATTCTTCCTTAGTTTATTTATTTTGAATTTACATTGTATCATAGGTCAAATTTATTTGTTCAGTGTATGTTCAATGGTGTTACTATGTCCTTTGATTGAGTTAAGCTATTTCAGTTGATATTTTATAGTGTGTCTTTCTATGTTGTGATGTTACACTATTGTTTCAGAAAAAGGGTGAAGGTTTGGTACCATTAAAACGTTTAAACCCGCTGCATTTGTTTGCACCTGTCCTAAGTCAGGAATCTGATGTTCAGTAGTTGTCGTTTGTTGATGTGGTTCATAAGTGTTTCTCGTTTCTCGTTTTATATAGATTAGACCGTTGGTTTTCCCATTTGAATGGTTTTACACTAGTAATTTTTGGGGCCCTTTATAGCTGACTGTTCGGTGTGAGCCTAGGCTCCGTGTTGAAGACCGTACTTTGACCTATAATGGTTTACATTTATAAATTTTGACTTGGATGGAGAGTTGTCTCATTGGCACTCATACCACATCTTCTTATATCTATATTTACCTTCAGATTGTTTTTCATATTTTTATTATTAAAGCTGATAAATCAACAACCCAATCCACTTCAACGGGCAGTTCTTCTGGCACTGGCGCTGACGATACAAACGAAAATTCAAGTGGTATGTATTGCTTTTTTCAATAGTGTTTTTACAAAATAATTACCAAAAATAAATGAAAAGATTTAACACAGTTCCTTTCTTTTTTTAAGTATATAAGATTGCATATGTGTAAAGTATATCAATTGAGAGGTAAATCAATAAAGGAGGTTATTGAGTTATGCATGTTATGATTACTGAAATCATATTTATTGTTTTCTTAATAATCAATTTTGAGAACCACCCTAGTTTGATTTTTTAACATTTATGTTTATTAGAATTCTGTCAATTCAGTTACGTCTTATGATACTGCTGACTTTACAGATAAAACGTATGGTTTTAACATTTCTTTAAATATTGCTAGTCTTTTGGTCATAATATATACATTATTGTGACATTAACACGGCCTATAGACTTTACTTCCTATTTCCTGGCAAATCTTTGCATATTCACCTTTGACATAACCTTTCGCCGATTCTTTTTTACAACACAACATATTTCCATTTGAGGTATTGTAGTGGGATCATTCAATTTTTTTGAACACGTATTTAAAAGATATCACTGAAATTTTTTGAATTGTCAGAAGTATAAACCCAATTTCAGTGGGCTTAAATGTATCATTTTATTCGTTCGTGTAATGCTACACTTTAATTTGTACTTGACCAATTCACTAATGAAATGTTTCAACTTAAGAGCCTGTTAAATTATTACTCCCGTCATCACAAGCAAGAACAACTATATAAAGAATCGCTTCTAAAATTTATGATTGACAGATTTCATCAGCAATTAGAATCAAACGTTTTAATTGTAAAAAAGCTAATCTACATTTACCTTCATCAATATCTCCAAAATCCGAAAATTAAGTCTGGTAGGCTAAATAAGGTAAAAGGCATACAAAGCAATATAAGCTTTACCGGTTTGAAGATGTAAAAATGTTTTTGAGATGAATTGGAACAACAGTACAAGAAATCAAATTATGAAGTTTTAGTCAATACACATCATTCCTTCTTTCCCATTTTCTATCTAAAAATTGTAATTCATTTTTCAAGAGGTCAATACAATATAAGATATAAGCTCTCTTTTCTATTTAACTCACCTCTTCTCCTTTCTTAAAATACTTACATGTATAAGTATATTTGATAAAACGGTAACCTGTTTATTTTTTTTTCTTTTGTAGGTCCAGTTATTGGTGGTGTTTTAGGGGCTGTAGTTTCCCTTATCGTTATAATAAGCGTTATAACATACTATGTACATAAAAGGAGAAAGTAAGATTACAGTTAATTTAGAAAACTAGTACGTCAGTGTAAATTAATTACGATTAAAATAAGCTAGAATTTGAAACAAGAAAGGCATATGTCTTATAATTGAGTAATGAACTCATCATATATACCAGGATTGAAATTTTGTACGCCAGACGCGCGTTTCGTCAACAAAGGACTCATCAGTTACGTTCGAATCAAAAATGTTAAAAGGCAAAATAAAGTACGAAGTTGAAGAGCAATGAGGACCCAAATTCCGAAAGTTTTTGCCAAATACAGGTAGCTTAATGGTAATCGATTCCTGTGGTAGAAAATCCTTAGTATTTTGAAAAATTCAAAGTTTTATAAACAGTTAATTTATAATTATGACCATATCATATCATATAAAATTAGTTTTGTCACTGTTTATATTGTGCATAAAGTGCAACACAAATTATTTTGATTCTTAGTATTATGACAGCAATGATGCGACGTAAACCTTTATTATTGGTAATACTTGTCGTGAGCACCTCAAACGATGCCAATAATGAAGTTGAACTTATGGTATCTTAATTTGTGTAATGTAGAGCTTAACAAAAAATTGAAACGCTTGTTGAATCCTTCATAATTTTGGTATTTCTGTCTAGTGATAGGTTACCACACATTATCATTTTCATTAATGAATATCATTCAACTATCTTATTTAAAGGATATTTTCTTTTAAAAAATAGAAAAAATCAATGGTGAATGTCATTTGTGCAAACATTTTACAAATATACATGACATGACTTTTTTCTATAAAAGAATAAACCAAAGAGCAGTAAAAATGTTTACTGTGATTAAGTTCTAATTTGTGGGTTAACTGTAGTCCTATCAATTGACTAGAATATCGAAACATATGTATAGGGTTAAAAGGTCTTGTATGCATCCATATTAAAATAAGGGGGAAAAATTAACCCAAAGGAAATTAAAAACCAATTGTTCAGAGAACAATTGAAGGTCTTTCCACCCGAAACGATATATTTTGATACGAAAATATTAAAATCCAGTTTAAAATGTCATTTCCAGTGTCAAATGATAGCTTATTGTATGCTGATTTCAAAATATGTGATTTCTATACACTTTTGTATGAAATAAGGGATATAATTTGTTACTTCCGGTCTGAAAATGTCACTTCCGTTATTATTTGATAGTTTACTTGACACTGATTCCAAAAATATATGGTTCCATATACTTTTACATTAAATCATTACAAAAAATAGTTACTTCCAGTTGACACAAGGTCATTTCCGGTTGGATTTTGCAAGGTCATATGGCTTGCAACCTAATGCAAACAGTTCCATGGCTTTATTATGTATAAATATGAAGTCAAAGCAAAGGTCAAAATCTAGAACGTCAAATTCATCTTTGACCTTGACCTCAATTTCAAGGTCATAAACCAAGGACCTCAAATCAAAAGACCCTAGGTCTTTATTATATTTGGTTAATGAATTATATCACCATACATGTAATTTTAAATATAAAAAGGGAGAAAACTCCCATTCAAAGTCAATGTACCCTTGCAACCAAAATTTACGTGTTACGACATGTCGCAACTAACAATTTAGTAAAAATAATTTGTCGATATCTTATACAGTTTTGAAAAAATGTATAAGGGAAATAACTCTCATATGGAGTCTCCGGATCTCTTCGGTCAAAATTATTCTCCATAACCTGAGGATATAACGAGCAATTTGGTAAAATAATTTTGTCGTAATCATTTACGGTTGCAAAGGAGTAGTACGCACAAGGAAAACAGTGTTCTGGGAGATAACTCTTACAAAGGAAAGTGTTCGGTTAAGCGGTGTCAGTTTCAAAAGCGTATAAACTGTTCTATATCATATACAAAATATCTAAGCGACATCTTTTAAAATAACAATACAGCACATGCTAAATATAAATACATAAGTCAAAGAAAACACAGATAACATCATAGCAGGAAAAAAAGAACGAAAAACCACGAAACAGCAGTCAACAAATCACGATATAAACAACGAAAGATTGTGCAACACAATCGCGAAAACGGCGCGCGTTTGAAATTAATTACATGTAGCTCATTGAAACGCAAAACATGTGAATATCACCATGTACATGTTTGAATAAAAGAAGTTTAATGAATTTGTGTTGATTTACATCAATTTATTGTTTAATGATGGTATGCTTCATATCTTGATCTTTTCCTCGATATTGACACAGATTCTATGACAAACGTACTGATTTCAACTTTCCAATAGTTAACCTCTTATTTCTCAGCAGTAACATATCCTCTGCTTTAACGTATGGAGTAAACATATATCAGATAATGCGTAACTCTCGTGCATGTTTACACTATACAGACATCATTTATAGTGGTATCCTCCTTACACAGGAATATCCTCAACAGAGTTCTGAGGAAGAACTACTGAAATCAAAACAACATATTTTACGGTCACAATCACGAAGTGGAGGATCGATATTCGAATGTGACATTTTGACCGAGCGTGAATTTGCATGGCACATGATGCAAGCATAGCAGGAGACGTTTACCCTGTTGGCGCACCTTGTCTCTATCCTTTTGCAGTTCATGCGATTCCCTAAGAGTTTGTTTGGTACCTTGATTTTTCTCTTTCTGATCGATTTGCGAGATTTGAACATCAGTAAACAGATATGGCCTTAATTGACAAGGACATCACGGCTCAATGTTTCAGTATTGCACATAGTTTTCTCATATTATTGTTCTTTTACAGAAAGACGAGTGAAACTCCTTTATTAAAAAATGAGTCTCAAGGTGGCGATGGCTCTAAATCGAAACCGATCGCAGAATCTACTACTGGTAGTTTTGAGTATATTGCTTTAGAAGAAGATGCCAATAAAACACAAACAGTTAATAATGGACACGAAGTTGATGAAATTGGAGAGCATAATAAAGAATACTTAAAGAAACAAGAGGAAGAGGAACAGAAAATGAAAGAATCGTACGTATACAATAGTAGAACTACAAAAGTCTGCAATTTTAGCGAATTTCATTATTGCCGTAGAAACTACTTACATTTTTTGATCACATTAAATCGGTCCGTAGTGGTTGTTAAATTCATGTGTCTAATGTATGGTATTATGTGTTGTTTGATTGCCAATGTGGCATTTTCTGTCTGTACTCTTTCAAACTCTTGTTCTAACAAAAGAAACTTTGAGTTGCTCATCTATTTTTTCAATATAACGGAACTAGAAACAAATGTCATGAAAGTGGGAGGTTTTTTATCTCCCCCTCATTTTCTTCTGTTGGTTGATAAAGTCTACTGTTAAAATTAACAAGTTTTTATAGACGTCCTCTTTTTACTTTACCTTGAACTTCGATATTTGTGTTATACTTTTTTGATACAAGGAATACTTCATATTAGAGATCCTTACAAACGGAAATGTAAACAGCAATAACATATAATTTTTAATAGAAAATTCTGTGGACATTTTTTTTTTTTTTTTTTTGGAAACCGAAATTTAAAGGAAAACAACGCATTTTAATTCGCCGCTTTTTATATATCTTTTTTACATTTTCTGACGTATTGCACAATTTGTAATTGAGTGTATGTCTGATGCTATAAATGCAACACTTAAAGTATTTTGCGCCCAACTGTCATATTCCTGTACCAAGTCAGGAATTTGACAGTTGTTATCCATTCGTTTGATGTGTTTGAGCATTTGATTTTGCCATTTGATTAGGGACTTTCCTTTTTGATTTTTTCTCGGAGTTCAGTATTTTTGTGATTTTACTTTTTCCATTAAGTATAATTTGCCTTCAATGAACTTTGTTTTGATTAAGTCTAATTCATATTTATTTACAATCATTATGGCTTGCAATTTATATGTTAATAATTTTATGCAACTGATTTGAAAATAGTTAATATCGCTTCCAATTTCTGTTTGAAAAGCCGAAATACGCTTATTACGCAATTAGAGTTACAACCCAGAATACTTAAACGGACCTCTCTATTGTTCAACACGTTCAAGATTCGGATCTATTTGTCGTCTAGTTTTCTTTCTGGTTATATTTTTAAAAATGTAGCGTATTACCAATGTCATTAAAGTGAATCTCATTTGCAACATCCAATTGACATTCAATTCAAATATTGACAACTTGTCACTGCAAACATACTAATCCCTGAAGTATTGCATTGTCAAGAAAAATTGTGGGTGACATTTTTGTTTTCGCCTTTTTCCAGTGACAATTGTGTAACATATACTTTGCAAAAATAACGTATTAACTAGATGGTTAATCTACTTTCAATGGTATATTTAGAAATTCATTACCTCAACCTGCTGCATATGACCAAGTGAACGAAGCAACAAAGTCGAAAAACAAGCAAAATACAGAAACCCCAGAGTTAGCTAATAAACAGGAAGAAGACACGAATGTGGAATCCCAGGAAGGGACTCACGATGAAGCTGGAGAGAAAGAAAACGAGAAAAATGAGCATTTTGATACATCTTATAATTCAAGGTTGTTGATGATTAACAGAAATATTTAAGCTCTTTGCTTTATCATTCAATTATCTAAATAAATGATACAAAGTACAATAATAATAAGAAATTAAAAACCAATTGTTCAGAGAACAATTGAAGGTCTTTCCACTTCTAAAGATTTATTTTGATATGAAAATATTAAAATTCGGTTTAAAATATCATTACCAGTGTAAGATGATAGCTTCTTGTTTGCTGATTCCAAAAATATATAGTTTCTATACAATTTTGTTTGAAAAAACGGAGGTAATTTGATATTTTTTTTTTTTTTTTTTTTTTTTGACCAAGTACATCAATAAAAAAGACCCTAGGTCTCTATCACTTATGGTTTACCAGTTAGAAATGCATATCACTTATATCAAAGGCATAAGGGGAAATAACTCTCATATGGAGTCTCCGAATAGCTTCGGTCCAAATGGTCATCCTAATTCTGAAGATGTAACGAGCAATTTGGTAAAATAAATTTGTCGCTTTCTTTTACGGTTACGGAGGAGATATCGGAACAATGAAAAGTCAAAATTTAGAACATGACCTTGACCTTTGACCTTGACCTCACATTTATTTTTATGAACCCAGGAACTCATATACACGTACCTTAGGTCTGTATTACTTACCATTCATGTGATACATTGACATATCACTTATGTCAAATTCAAAAGGGGAAATAACTGTCATATGGAGTCTACGAATTTATTCGGTTAAAATTTGACAAATCATCCTAATGATATAACGAGCAATTTAGTAAAATAAATTTGTTGCTTTCTTTTACGGTTAAGGAGGAGATCTCACCACAAAGAAAAGAGTGTTTGGGGAGATAACTCTTACAATAAAAAGTCTTCGACTAAACAGAGTCAGTCTCAAAAGCGCAATAACTGTTCGATATCATATGCAAAAAAATCTAAGCGGCGTCTTGCGATCCCACAAAACAAGTTTTGAAATTTGGCGGAAAAAGAAAAAAAATAATCAGAACAAATACAATAGGTATTTCCACAAAATAGTTGAAAGACCTAAATATGATACGATTTGGCAATGAAACAAATGTCCAGCATGAAAAAGACAAAGATATAAAAAAGTGTATTTATAAAAGTGTTTGTAGGTCTGTATTTCTTGATTCCAAAGCCTCTGTGATCTCCAAAGTCTACAATGGTCTACGTATATACAAATTTATGCAAAATACGCTGTGCAAAAATAATGGATTTGCCTTTACCACGGATAGAAAAACCCACATTAGTGTTCAGAGAGACAGCATCCAAGTAGTTTGAACTGCATTAATGACATCCGCCTAATTCTTATTTATTCACAATGGCTTGCATGTAGATAATTTTATGAAACTGATTTAGAAAAAGAATTATTAACTTTAAGCAACTTTACGCAGGCATCCGCTGGAAAGTAATCTTCAAAATTATGATTGACTACCGCATCTAAAGAAGAAGAGAAAAAATCTTGCATAAAAATAAAAAAGTTTGACATATCTATAAACCTTTGCAACTATAACAATAGCAAAACGTGATAGTTGGATGCTTTTACCTGGTAATACAAGAAAGTAGAAAAATAGAATCTCGTCTATTTTTCATTTTTCTATTATATGCATAATTTGACTCTCTTTTATCCCACCATGCAACAAAAAACAATCATTCTGTTTTGCTTTCTTCCAGCATGAACATACTTCATTATTCAAGTAATTGATACAGAAATTGGATTTTCACTATGTATTGAATCATATCAGATATGAAGTTAAGACTTTACCTGCTGTCATTATGCAAGGGTTCGAATATCTTTTCCTCTGTCATTATATGGGTTTTGATGAAATTGATTTTCTCTTTCACAGTAAACAAAACAGCGATGGTGATACTAGATTATCAAAACAGACAAGCCAGATAGAATCTTACAATAACCAAGCTTTTGAAAAGGATTAAAATAGTAAAGTAGCCACCGTGTCTCCAACAATTCGTTCGTCAGGTGGCTCTCAAAACAATGAACAGACAAATCAAAATCGTCATAGCCAATCAAAAGAAGGCTACGAAAATGTCATAGCTGAAGATCAAACCGATATATCGGAAGGGGAGACATCTCATCGAACAGCATTGTAAAATTAATTATGATTCCTTTAGAGTTGACAATTACAAAAACAAGTTTTGCTAGATTTTCATATGATGAAGACATAATCTTTCAATCAGTTTAATTGAGGTCTGGAGCTGGCATGTCAGTAACTGCTAGTAGTCCTTTGTTAATTTTTGTATCATTGTCATTTTGCGTAGTTTCTTTAGTTACTAATCTAACATCGGACTCGGACTTCTTTTAAACTGAGTTTTACTGTACGTATTGCTGTGTGTTTGTTTAATCTACATTGGCTAGAGGTATAGGGGGAGGGTTGAGATCTCACTAAACATGTTTAACCCCGCCGCATTTTTGCACCTGTCCCAAGTCAAGAGCCTCTGGCCTTTGTTAGTCTTGTATGTTTTTTTTAATTTTAGTTCATTTATATGTTTATGAGTTTAGTATGACGTCCATTTTCACTGAACTAGTACACATTTTTGTTTAGGGGCCAGCTGAAGTCCGCCTCCGGGTGCGGGATTTTCTCGCTGTGTTGAAGACCCATTGGTGGCCTTCGGTTGTTTTTTTACTCTTTGGTCGGGTTGTTGTCTCTTTGACACATTCCCCATTTTCATTCTCTATTTTATAGGTTTAGTGTGATAAGAATGTTAATATAGGTCTTTTACAGGATTTTTTGCAGTATCTGCTGAAGATTTCCAAAATACCTCATATATATTTGAACAATATTGGAATACTTTGAAACTAAAGGGAATGTCTCGTAGATTTTTTTTAAACGTAGCTGTAATAAATAATTTTAATCTAAACTATTCAATGATGAGTAGAGATTCAAGATACAGATACATATCTTGGTTTTGTTATTTTAAAATTATATCGGTGTTTTTGTAAATCAAGAAATAAACTAGTGGATCAACCTTAGTTTGTACTAGAGAATTCATAATGTGAGCATACCTTCGGATTTACAAATAATACTTTTCAATACTCTGGTAGCCCTTGTTTTAAGATTTTCCTCCTAGATTTTGGGATTTCAAAATAAGACGAATAGTGGAAGGAAACATTTACTATTCAGCAAGAAAATTCTTTGTAGTAAGGTCATCGACCGCAAATTTCCTGGTTTATGGTAACGTGACCGATTTCCGATTAAAAATAGTTAATAAAGACTAAAATTATTAGTTTCTTGTACAAACTTGTAACAATTGTTGATAATCTGATGCTAGTAAAAGTAACATTTGGCATGTACAAGGAAAAACGTATTTGAACTTTCTGAAAATAATGTTATACAGAGACTTAGGAGGAATTTTTATTCAAAATGTATGACAGACTTCCGTATTTAAACCTTTGTACATAGACTTCGACAATTTAATCACCTTCATCTACGCAAATTTCGCTCTTATAACATTTAGTTTCCAACCGAGACGGGATGACTACTGATGTTCGTGAATTGAAAATGTATATATTCATAATTAATATAGTATCAACCCTTAAAATTGCCACTTTGATTAATGACTAATCTTTCTATTTTCATCCTAAAAAAAGAAACTGTTTCTTTCTCTTTAAATCATCACATGTGTATACAGTTTTGTTGCAACACATTAAAATACAGATATCATTTATGTGTGTTCGGTTGCATAATCACGTGGTTATCTAACCGGACCTTTTACGAATATATTTGAGTATACATTAAGCTTTATAAAATGTCTATCTTGTTAGAAATAAAGGTTCTACTCATTTCGCTTTTATGTTAAATGTGTTTTTATGTGTTTTTATGTGTATTTGTTGCCCCCTGTGACGTAGGAAGTATGCGTCTGGGTTTATTCAGAATAAACAGTTAAACTGTTCTACTTTTATATTAAGCCATATTTTATACTTAAAAAACTAACTTACCTTTGCCGGCAGGGTGTATTACTATTATGAAACTTGCAATTTAAGTCTCAAAACTTATGATGGGTGTACGAAAAAACAGAGCACATGAGGCATCTACTTCTGGTTGCTGGAAATATATTATGAGTTGGTACCTTCCGTGCCATACATTATTTGGTACAAACAATTCTCATAAAGTAGATTTGATACTTGAACGTACCGTTATCATTATTTCCTTGCTTTGAAGCCGCCACCTCATGTCTAACATAGCCAACACACACATTGGGATAGGAAGATGCAATATGATTGGCAATGAGACAATTATCCACCAAAAGACGTTGAACTAATCAACTAAAGGTTAACGTAAGGTTTTTAACAATAAGCACAAACCATACCGTAAAGAAAGCTATAACTGGCCCCAGCATGAGATAATGTAGATTTAATATGACATGCTTCTTTCGATTTGTAAACACCGTGATAAAATTATCGATATATTTTTATTTGCGCAGACTCAAAGATGTACATAATAATGGCTGTTACAATATACCTCCAACGTAAATCCACATGTCTCGTAACCTATGTGCAAAAGCTGTGTTAAAAATTGCAATTGAAGAAAAATACAGAACCTTTATTCTTATTCTGATGCATAACTAAAAGGATTAATGCATAGGAGCTCGGAAAAATGTACAAAATAAAAATAAAATAAAATTCCGCGAAATGCCATTAATGCTTTTGGCGCATTAAAGTCATTTCAAAATATGACGTCATACGAATGAATACGCTAAAGCTGGAGGGTTTTCCGTTACGTGAAACCTCCAAATTTGGATAATATTGCATTAAAATTGAGTTTTGAGGTAGGTGTTTTATTTTCTATTCGATTGCATTATTTGCACATTTAATGATTTCAGCAAGTCAACATGGCAGCTCCTTAGCTACGAAATGTCAACTGTGGATTTGACGGTAGCTTACGAGAAAAAAAAAGTAAATTAAAAATGGCAAATATTGGGGTTGAGAATTAACACATTTTTTTCTAGCGGTTATTTATGAAATAATTCATGCAAGCTATAGATTTATTGGAAATGTTTAGCTTTATCTAACAGGGGATACAATAGAACAGCCACACACACGGCATACCCACCCTCGCTCCAGTACTATAGAATCGAAATAATTCAAACAAGAAAACCAACGGCTGGTTTATCATGTATATGTACAATAAAAAGTAAACGAAAAACAAATATAACAGACAGCAACCAACGACGATCACTGAATTACAGGCTCGTGACTTGGGGTTGGCTTATACAGAATGTGGCGAAGTTAAAGATGTTTTCAAGCACTCAACCCTACCATAGCTGGGACAATGTTGAAATTGCACAACATAAAACCAATGCAAAAATCAGTTGAAAAGGAATTGACTCATGGTCGACATGAAAAAAAACAACATAAAAACCAGCTAACAAAAGACTAAAGATACAAATTATTGACACAAGAGAACTCGCAATTACTGAAGTCTAGTTCATAGCCAATCACAACTGATAAATAAATCATGTTCCCAAGACTAAAATATCAAATAATACACATGCAGTGGATTTAGTGTAAATACGTCATAAATGGCCTGGGAAAAATGACATGGGGCAATGCTAAAATATAAGTATTGACAGGATGTGCGACCGTTATTGTTCATTACTGTATACTATAGCAATATATATTAGTTATGTCTTAAGGTATTGATAACAAAATCAATGTTAGTACCGATCAAACCAATATTCAAAGATATGTTTAAAGTGCAAAATTGACAATCTTTTATAATACGCTTATTCAAAGAATCGACAAGATTACATAGATCGAATCTAAAAAACAAAAAAAAAGAAACAGTACCACCGTAAAATTAGGATGTGATATCCCGTTTTTAATAAGATTTCTACAGGTGCAACTGAATTTCCAAACCAAGTATTTGTATTTGTGAACTTATTTAGGAAAGGTTTTAACTATGTTTTTGGTAAAGAAATCCCTAACATAATATTTTTCCTGTAAAAGAAATAAGGCGTTAATTAAAATATTCAACGACAATACACATGATACAAACACGGAAAATCTCAGACGTACCGTCTCTGTAGACTGATTTCAAACTTTCAAAATTAACATCAAATCTGTTAACTACATATTGTCGAATGTAATATTAAGGTCCGATAAGTACCTAAAGATGAAGTCCAAAACCATTGATACATATTTAGCAAATTACTAAGTAACAATTTTCAAAGTAAGAGGATATGGACGTTATATTACAGTTTTTTTGCATACAGAAACACACACAGTGTATTTTCTTATGTCTAATTTCAATAAACGGGTTATAAGCCTGTTTGTGAGTTTCTATTGAGTTCGAATGAACATTTAAGATAAGATGATTGATAAACAATGGGGTAAACTTTCGATGATATACATGTGACTAACATTTAATTAAACAATCCTCCTCCTCCTCCTCGTCATTATTTCCTATTTATCAATTGATTTATTATGTAAAACACTAAGGATTTTCTTTCACCGGGTATAGATTGCCTTAGTCGTATTTTGCACAATATTTTAGACTTGTGGATTGTTAATGATCTTCAATTCCATATTTAATTTTGCCTTTCAACTGTTTTGATGGCGTACTACATTATAAGCCTGGTATCTATGGTGATTTATTAGGTAAAACCTGAATCGGTAAAAATTACTGTTGTTTCTAACAATGAGAATTTGATTTACTGTACAGATCAGAACATAAATATATGAAAACACGACATGAGATTATCAACAAACTGGAAATACAAGGAGGAAATCAGAAATCTCATGTCAACATATTCAACAATTAAAAATATGTTCGTTTTTAGTTGATTATTGTGACATTCTTAAAGTTTATTTATATCTCATCTAGTCTTTTTGTGTCTTTCGTTTAAATCGTTCTGTTATAACAAGTTATATATTTGAGATAATAAAAACAAAAATTAGTTAACACTTTTCTTGTGCTCCGTCAACCCCATTCTGATTTTCCTCATTATCATTCAGTTCCAAATATATATTTTATGCTCTGTAAGTAAGAGCTCTGAGAAGCAACTTTTGTGAACTATCAGTCCACTTGTACCTCTTCAAATCTTTGTGATATTTTTTTGTTTTTTAATATAAAGGTCAACTATTTTGTTTAAAGTTTAAAGGGCCCGAAGCCGGAAGGTTAGATGTTCTATTAATAATCTGACAAGCTCTAATCCACATTATAGCTAAATAGAGGATGAGAGTCGTGTTTATTGCAAAAAAGTGATATAAAGTGATATAAAAATTGTTTAAATAAACAACTACAGCGCGTAAAACTTATTGGTGAATTACAGATTAGGACAAATGTACCCAAATCTGTAAGTTCATCAATAGGAGTCATATACAACGTGCCTCTTGAGGTGAATGTTAAAGATCAAGACATAATATCGGTGTTAAAATCACAGAAAGTGAGTAAGGTAAAAGGATGTCATACTTTGACAAAGACCTCCAAGAAAGAAAGCGATGAAAATCTTTAAAATTGTTTTTTCAGACGCCCCAACTGCCAGAAACTATTAATATTGGTTATAAAACCTAAAATACCAAACTATTTATACCAAAACCAATACAATGTTTCAAGTGTCAGGGGTTTGGACATATGGCAAAAAAATGTATAAAATGTGTAGAGGAACACGAAAACCAACAGTGTAACTCAACAGTTTTGAAATGTGTAAACTGTAAAGGCAATCATATGTCTAATGACAAGGGATGTCCTGCAAGGACTCAGCAAAAAAATGGCCCTTAAGTTGGTGAAGTCAGAACAACTTTCATTACATCAAGCAACTAACCAACTTAAAACTAATGTGCAGCTTAAAAAAAGCTTGAAAGTAACTGACAAAACCTCAAAATTTCAACAATCTAGTTCACCTAAAAAATATAAATGTACAATCCAAGACCTAGTTACAGTAGTCAGTGTAGTGAAGCACCAGACAATGAGCTCTCCTACTAAACCTATACACTTTACTTAAAAGTCAGTTATGAGTTTTGCAGGTGTAGTTGTAAAACAATTGTTTGGGTATAACTTTGATTTACCACTAGGTTTAGAAATGGCTAGTAGAGTTACTACTGAAATGATATAATATATATCATTGAGTATCAAAGAATAAACTATTTAACATTAAAAATGGCTACAAAGTATACAATATATTTTTTATTATATATCATAATGTTCAGTATTGTTCATTGGAACTGTCGTGGCATTAACAATAATGCTGCGGAATATATATCAATGTCACAATGTAAACCAGATATAATTTGCTTTCAGGAAACAAGGTGTTAAAATGAACAAGACCATCCACTTGTAATAGGCTAAAATATAGCTGATTTTTCTGTACGCAAAACAAAATCACATTGAGGTACAGCAACTTATGTCAGAGATAACCTTCCATATCTGAAAAAGAATATTAATAGTGTATCAGAAATATCTTGTATTGAGTGTAATTATGATAATAATAATATAACATTGGTCAATCTTTATGACACAGCATCAGATACCAAATTACCACAATATAACCAAATATTTGAGCAAATAGAAGGGACATTTTTATTATGTGGAGACTTTAATGCACACCACACTATGTGAGGTGGCAAACATATTGATACCAAAGGAAGAGAGTTGTTCTCTTTCTTAGAATATAAAGATATTGTACTTCTTAATGATGGTACAGGTACAAGGTGTAATCCCATTGCATTAGAGCTAGCACCTATTGACTTGTCTTTTTGTAGTTCTAGTCTAGCTAGCAAAATAACATGGTCAGTTGACATCCCTAGTTCCTATGGCAGTTATCATCATGTTGTTAATATGAATTTTAACCATAAACAAATACAAAGTGATAAAACAGAATCAGTATATAATTTCAAAGAAGCTGACTGGGAAGTATTTTCCATCAAGTGTAATGAACATTTGAGTCATGATATGGTTTCTGATAATATAGAAGAAACATGCTTAAGACTAACTAATAAAATACTACAAATAGCTAGGGAGTGCATCCCAGTCAAAATAAAATTAATAAACTTTAAAAAACCACAAGTACCACAAGTACCATGGTGGACACCTGAATGTAATAACTGTGTTAAAGAAAGAAATACTTGTAAAAACCGTGCCCAGCATACAGGTCTTGCTACAGATTTTACTATTTATAGAGAAAAAGAAAGAATCTGCAGGAAAACTATTAAATCTGCACAAGCTATATGTTGGGAGAGCTACTGTAACTCGCTCAATAATGATACTAAACTAACAGAAGTCTGGAAAAAAGTAAAATCAATGTCAGGTAAAACATTTAAAAAACTAAATTTACCAACCCTACTATATAATAGTACTAAATACGAATATTCTCAAGACAAAGCTGATATACTTGCTACAAATTATGCTCAAGTCAGTAGTAATGATAATTACTCTGAAAATTTTCAAAAACAGAAACAAGATATAGAACAATAAGAGTACTGTAAATTATTACACTATTATAAGGATAACTCTGATACTTACAATGAACCCTATTGTATGCAAGAACTAAAAGATGCTATCAGTGATCATGATACATCTGATACCTCCCTTGGAAAAGATAGAATTACATATTCTATGTTTAAACAATTTACTGATAATCACTGTCTGTGTTATTACTATTCATTAATAGAGTATGGTTTTTACAAAAACTTCCAAGTGAAAGGAAGCATTCTATCAATAATTTATTACATTAGTACTTAAACCTGGAAAAAAAACCCACAGACCCACAATCATATAGACCAATAGCTCTTACATCAAATTTGGTAAAAAATATGGAGAAAAAGGTTAATAAAAGACTACGTTGGTATCTGGAAAAAAAAATTTCTATACACCAAATAGAGTGGATTTAGGAAAAATAGAAATACAATGAAACAAATAATTAGAATTGATAATGATATTCATAAATCATTTCTTAAAAACATTTCACAGTTGGTGTATTTATAGACTTACAACTAGTACTTGGTGTGATAAATGGGGTTTCCTCATATCACAAGCAAAAACTGTAGCTATGATATTTAGTAAAAGTAGTTCCCCTTGTATCACAATTAAACTAGGAGAAACCATATTATCAGTTGTTAAAGAAGTACAGTTTCTATGTATGATTTTTAATTCAAAGCTTGCATGGTTAAAACATGTACAGTATATAGAAAGTAGATGTTCACGAGTGTTAAACTGCATGAAATTATTAACTGGTACCAAATGGAGTGCAAACAGTTCCACCCTGCGCACAATATATATATATATATCAATGATAAGGTCAAAGATTGACTACGGTTGGGAAGTTTATAACTCAGCCTCTCACTCTGTTAAGAAAAAATTAGATAGCATACAAGCAAAAGTCTTAAGAGTATGTGCAGGTGCTCATAAAACTGCTAGTATAAGTGGACTACAAATTGAAATAAGCGACCCCCCATATGAGTTGAGAAGAAAAAGTCTTATTATTAAATATATTTAGTCTCAATGACACAAACCCAACTGAAAAGTGTCTACAAGAAAATGCTATCTATGAATTTAGCAAGGAAAAAATCAAGGAAAATCAAAAACCATATTGTGTTACTGCACATGATACTATGAATAAATTCAATGTATATACTTTACAGAGATTTGGGTAAAACTTTCCACAAATGCATAGATTCCCATCACCAACATACATACTTAAACCTCAAGACTTTACAAACATTTGGGTAAAACTTTCCACAAATGCATAGATTCCCCATCACCAACATACATACTTAAACCTCAAGACTTGACACCGTTTTTATAGAGTCGTAATGACTAATTGCCTTTTTACTACAAATAAATATATATATATATATATATATATATATAATTAATTAACGGTGTTTCGGGATTTTTTAGCTAAGTTCTATTGCATACTTAGCAAGGGTCCCTTCTCAAAAGTCTCCTTATTTAAAAGTCTTGTTTTTGCTAGGTGCTCCTTTAAATTTTTACTGCGTTTATACGCAATGATAGGCATCTGTTTAAATATTGTTTTACAATATTCATCTATTTCTAAATTGAAATCTGCCTAAGATTTGAGACAGATGCAGATCGGTGGCAGATTTGTGATAATATTCCACCTTGAGGCACACTATAACTTGTTTATATAAGGTTTATATAAGGTCCCATTAAATTGGAGCTCATTGTTTTCCAATATAATTTTTGCAAAAGATATCAGATCTCATTTGTTTGGTACTTTAAACTTATACTTTGTTCGATCTATTCGATCTAAGAAATGCTTGGTTCTATCTAGTAAATTGTCAATGTTCATGTTTATATACATTGAGGTTACATCAAAGGCAATTAGTGTGCAGTTATGTACACAGGTCTTTGACTCTATCCTATTGATAAAATCTTTTGTGTCTTGAATGTAAAACTCTACTTCCCTCAATAAAGGTTTTAATATTAAATCTAAAAACTTTTCAATTCTTCTAGTTGGAGAATTGCATTTATTGATTATAGGCCCAAAAGGTACAGCTAATTCTCCTTTATTTAACCCATCTATTTTGATAGCTTCTAATGAATCTTGACCAATTTTATGTATTTTAGGAAGAAGGTACATGTACCCATGTTTAGGATCCTTGCAGTCACTTAAGAAGTTATAAGTGTGCTAATCAATTTCTTTATTTGCAAATAGTTTATTTACAATCTTTGTTATAGATCTAGTGATAATCTCTGTGTTTGTATGATTTATTTTCTTGTAGTGATCTCTGTTAAAGTCTTGAGGTTTAAGTATGTATGTTGATGATGGGAATCTCTGCATTTGTGGAAAGTTTTACCCAAATGTTTGTGAAGGAAAAAATCAAGGAAAATCAAAAACCATACTGTGTTACTGCACATGATACTATGAATAAATTCAATGTAGATACTAATAATATTTTCAAAAATAAAGAGTTCCCAACCCCACAAATGGCATGTTTTAAAATCCAAGGTCAGAACTGAACTTACAAAATTTTTTACAAAAAAGGATAGTCCTCACTTCATTTAAAGGGAAGGAAATATCCTATATTTTGTAATTGATACAAAGTACTGTAACTACTTAAAAATATATACAGATGGATCTAAGGATCCAGAAGACAACACAAATGAATGTGCTTTTGTAGTACCAGAACTTAAGGACATACGATACAGTTTTGATCCCGTAATGAAATTTTGATGAAAATTTGCATATAGGCTATTTTTTACCTGATTAAATCAAATATGCAATAAAAGATATACCATCATGTGCTACTTTTTGAGTAAATTGACGTTGAAAATTCAGATATTACCTCAAAATTCGGATTTGTGGACGTATTTTTCCTTTCGACAGAAATACATAACTTTTTTGTTTTAAAAGATAAACACAAGCTGTTTTTTGTTAAATTATTTGTAATTTCTGTTTTATATAAATGTTCTATAAATTTGTACATTTTTTTTTACAAGTAACTCATATTTATCAAATGTTCATGATGTAGAAAAAAACGTCATTTTTGCTGTATATTTATTAAATTTAAAATAATTGCACTATTGACTTTTTCATGAAAATTGGTACACATAATCTTCATACGTAATCAAACCAAATGCCATTTTAAAAAAGAGGGGTCCATGAACTCGTTTTCAAGTTAAATCAGTTTGAATGATAAAAATCAGTCGAAAACTGCATCTTTTCCCGATAAGTCACAGTTTGACGTCGCGAAAATAACAATTTACGTTAGCAACGTCATTACCTCCCCTGTAACTGTATCGTATGCCCTTAAAGTAAATAAAGGTTTTAAATTGCAAAACCATGTTTCAATATTTATGTGTGAATTGACAGCCATACTTTTATCTTTATATTGGTTAGAAGAATTTCAACCAGAAAATGCTGTAATATTTGTAGATTCACTTTTAGCACTAAAAGCTATCACAGGAAGTATATTCAAAGTGAAAGCACATAAAATATATGACATTCAATATCTTTATAGTAAACTTACTAAATTAGGTATGAATATTATTTTAGAATGGATACCTAGTCATGTTGGTCTAAGTGGAAATATAATGGCAGACACAGCAGCAAAAAAGCTCTATCAATAGATACATGCATAACCAACATAACACTTTACAAAGAAGATATCAAATGTTTATGTAAAAATCTTCTATAGAAAATGTGGTAACAATATTGAGATATCAATACAAAAAGTCGACAACTACACACTGTTCAAAATAATCATGATAATGTAAACTTTTGTATTACTATTCCAAGGAGTACTAGGGAAAGAGAAATAACTCTATTTAAACTTAGATCAAGTTATATCAATACAAATAAATTCTCAAATCCAAAATGGGTAAATGTAATAGTGAACTATGTGAAACATGTCTAGTAGTGGACGACTTACAACACTACTTGTTTAACTGCAGGAAATTCACACCACTAAGACAACAACTGATGGAAAAGTTTGCATCAGCAGGTGTTTAAGATTTTTCATATTTTAATAAATACTGGTATGCGTAAAAGTAAAATTATACAGAAAATACTTAAAAGCTAGCTATATATTTTTAATTATAGCTTTATATATATTGCAATATTAAATTACTATATTTTTAAAAATAAAAAAAGGGGATACCTATGTTAGGGAGGGCCTCTGGCTCTACCCTCACCAAAAAAAAAAAAAAATGTTTGTAATTATTTTAATATTTTGAAAGGATACTGATGGTCAGGGTGAGATTCTCTACAGATATTATTAGTAGCGGATGGATACAAGAAGATATTTGAGTGGAAAATTTTCGACTAATAAATAAATAGTCAAATCACTTTACTCTAATTTAAATACAATTTCCAATAGTACCCAAAATACTATTATCATGCATATATGCACTGAAATACTATACAACATATTCTCTTTTTAGTAAATGACAAGACCTCTCAATCATTAATAATTATAACAAATCAATTGATTAACCAAATCTTTTAATAAGGAAAAAAATTAAAGAACAAAACACTGAATACAATGCTAAGGAAAATTAAAACATAAGAAAGCAATAAATTACATTTTTTGCTGTCCAGATAGTACCAATCACAATTAATTTACAGATGCATTGAAAATATTAATTACAATAATCTATATTTAAATGTACAACTACACATGAAATATCAGTGACTGGACGTTGGGCGACCAACAATCAATGAATCAACAAGTATGACAAGAAATGTCAAATATTTAAAATATTTATTACATTTGTAAGTTCGAATTAACTAAGAAGAGAAAATTTAACAACAAAACACTGAATATAATGTAAGGAAATGAAAACAAAAATGGATTAGATTGATTAGCTAAATCAGCACTACAATGTATGTAGAATATCATGCCACAGGAGTCTGACATATCTCCCATAAAAAAATCAATCACAATCACTCTCTAGTCGGTCCATCCCAAAATAATATTGGGGACACAAACCTCACAATAAGAATTAACAATTGCATATATATATACTTGATAACTAACACCATGAGGGTTTGATTCAGCTCTGTCAATGGGTAAACTATTGACACTGTAGCTAATAAATTGGCAGGGTAATACATGGGGTCGACAGACGAGATGAGTTATCTTTATGTGGGATATTTTCTTTTTCCTTATTTATAATGGCACTGGCTTGCCAGAACCCCGGTCTCTGTGATATGATGATTTTAAAACCAACCAGCACATTTTACCTCAAGCATTTTACAACGACCAAAAACTATGCACCGTGAAAATACTTACCCTATAATAGTATTAATATCATCATAACTATTCACAGTTGCTTAATCATCCGTTTGGACTGGAAATGTTTGTAAACAATCTCCAAGCCGTGTCGGTTTACAGCACATGGTCACCACGTGTTGGCTGGACGGATGCTAATATCTACTTAAGTTTGACTATAGTGCAAGGGAAACAACTCCGGTCTAAAGGGGTGATATCAAAAACAAATAATTCTATATTTATTTTATTGACTTTTGTTTGGTTAATAATAAATTTATATACATATTGGCTTTTTGATAGTTGTAACAGAGCTGGAGGGTTTTACTTGTAAGTTTATGATTTCTAAATATTAGAAACATAACCCCGTTGAATTTGACAATTTAGCGTAAATTATTGTGGCCGGGTAGAATGACGTGTCTTTCAGCGGACTGTTGTTTACCTTCTCCATAAACATGTTTAAAAGCTGACAAAGTGTGCCAGTCTATAGTATAAAGCAGGCTTCATATTTATAATTTATCGACACGTCCTTGTCCTGATATGCATGTACTCATTTTCACTGGAATTTGCAAAGCCCATACCGTATAGTAAGCTATAAAAGGAACCGACGTGACAAAAGGTAAAACAATTCAATCGAAAAAACCAGCGACCTGACTAATGATAAAACAATCAACGATAAACAAGTACGACAAACTGCAACGACACCCACTGAATTACAGGCTCATGACTTTGACAATATAAAAATAAGGAGATAAGGTATGATTGCCAATGAAACAACTATCCACCAAAGTTCAAATAAAGTAGATGTAAGCAATTATAGGCAACCGTGCGGCCTTCAACAATGAGAAAATACCGTAAAGTCGGCTATAGAAGGCCCAAACAAGAAAAATTTGAAACAATTCAATTGAGAAAACTAACGGCCTAATGTATAACAAAACAATTAACGAAACACAAATATGACAGACATGAACCAACGACAACCACTGAACTACAGGCTCCTGACTTGGGACAGGCACATAAAGAATTGGCGGGGTTAAACATGTTTGTGAGCGCCGAACCCTCTCTCTAACCTGGGACAGTGGTGTAAAAGCACAACATATGAACAAACTATAAAAATCACTTGAAAAGGCTCAACTCACCAGATCGATACAAAGCAGAAAAACATCAAACATAAACACAGACTGGACGTGGCAGGGTGTTTATCCATCCCTAATCCCTAACAACAAAAAGGACACTAAAAAGTACAGATTTGAGAGTACTCGCAGTTACTGACAGCTAGTTCAAAGCCAATAACAATACGGAGGACCTAAATGCCAAAATACGCGTGAAAATTAAGAAATAGCCAATTTTGAATAATGAAATGGATATTTTGAATAATGGAATGGACTGCTGCGACCCTTCAGCCCCTAATTACAGATATACCTTATACGTCATTCGAAAGCTTATCTATAGAGGAACAAAAGGTATATAGTCAATATGTCCCGCAACGCCTATTAGAGGAGTTTCGGAGGACCTAAATGTCAAAATACGCGTCAACAATAAGAAATAGCTTATTTTGAATAATGGAATGGACTGCTACGACCCTTCAGCTCCTAATTACAGAGAAACCTTATACACCATTCGAAAGCTTATCGACAGAGGAACAAAATGGTTATAATCAATATGTGCCGCAATGCCCATTAGAGGGGTTACGGAGGACCTAAATGCCAAAATACGCGTGAAAATTAAGAAATAGTCAATTTTGAATAATGAAATTGATATTCTGAATAATGGAATGGACTGCTGCGACCCTTCAGCCCCTAATTACAGATATACCTTATACGTCATTCGAAAGCTTATTTATAGAGGAACAAAAAGGTATATAGTCAATATGTCCCGCAACGCCTATTAGAGGTGTTTTGGAGGACCTAAATGTCAAAATACGCGTCAACAATAAGAAATAGCTTATTTTGAATAATGGAATGGACTGCTACGACCCTTCAGCTCCTAATTACATTTCTTATACACCATTCGAAAGCTTATCGACATTCCTTGTACAGCTACAAATGTAGTACATGTACCGATGTGACATAATTGGGTAGAGATAGAGTAGGTTCTTTGCATGATTCATATGAAGTCATTTTACCATATTAGTATTACGAGACATCATAAACGCTCGAAACGGTCTAGAAACAACAAGGGCAATCGCATAAACAATTTGAAGATTCCCGTTAAGTTATCGAACTGTCTTGGATTAAACGACTTCAAACAGCTTATTCCTGGGTCTAAATGACAATATACTTGGACAAGGAACATATCTACTACTTCTTCTATTGATATCATGAATATTATTGATAAAAAAAACGAAATAATAGGTCTCATGGCAAACGTATCAATCGAAATCAACGAGTTAAACATCGTATAAATTATACACTTGGTAATCTCCTATCTATATTTAAAACAATGGTAGGCATCAATTATTATGTAAACTGGGTCAAATACCCATTAGTAAATTACACGATATTTTCAAAGAGTGTGACACCATCTCTTTCTTTAGCCCACTGTATGAATATTCGCGTATAATTACAGCTTTTTGCCACCATAGGCTGTTCCCGCGTATCGACAAACCTGAAGATCATAAACGTCATTTTCTGAAAATTAAATATATTAGCAGAGGTATTGATTTTATCAACTTATCTAGTATATTTAATGACTCTACCGTTCAAAACTTTATACCTCCCTATTTTGATAACATAGAACCACCTATAATTTCATACACATACAAAAAACCCAGCAGAAGTCTAATTTTTAATTATACGTCGGTAACATCAGACGTGAATGTAGATAATAATACTCCTTAACTTGAAACTGTGAATCGTCGAAGTTTAGATATGTTCCCTATGGCCATGTTATTACAGGGGACCTCAATATCGTCCAGGACAGAGAGGTTAAAAACTTTTTGGAAAAAGGACCAAAATATCGTCCTCCAACTAAAATAGATTGAAGGAGTGTCGTCAAGTCACCAAAGATGCTCTTTCCTCGTTTTGTAAAAAGTGGTGTAAACGGGAAAAATCTGATAAAAATCTCTTGATTCTTATTTAAATACATGTATGAATGTGGTAGATAAGAGAATATCACATTTTGAAAATAATTTAGAAGTAAATAATAGAGTACATAATACACCTATTTCCAGAATAAGAAATAAACTTCAAGAACTTTCAAAGCGGTTTGTGTTTGTACCGGCCGACAAAGCAGCCAACAATGTGGTGGTGGTATGCCGTAAATATTACACGGACGTTCTTAACAATGAAATTTTAAATTCATCTACATTCAAGTCCATCCGCTCCACAGAGAGTCATATAGTAAACAAACATATCACAACCACATCAAAGCTTAAGGCTTCTTCTGAACATTTGAAGGTCCCTACTATGTATTGGCTACCTAAACTACACAAAAAACCATTTAAATATCGTTTCATCTCGGGCTCTAGTAAGTGTTCTACAACTAATCTTTCAGTGCTTTTAACAAGTTCATTAACTACTATTAAAGAGCTTATCATAAACTATAATTGTAATAAAATATATGAACATAGTGGTATAAACTATTTTTGGAGTGTAAAAATTCTTTGGATGTTTTAGATAAATTACATGCTTTTGATGGTCCTTTTGATTCTGTTGACAGTTTTGATTTTTCTACTTTACACTACTCTCCCACACTATCTTATCAAACAAAAGTTTTCCTATTTAATTAAATGGTCGTTTGGTAAAGCTGAATGCAAATATATTTGCTGCAACTCATTTAAAGCCTTCTTCTCTAATGAGAAAGGTAAATATGCTAGATATACTTACTGGAGGTGTGATGAGATGATTGAAGCTGTTAATTTTCTCCTTGATAATATTTATGTACGTTTCGGCAACAAAGTTTATCGACAGGTTGTAGTATCCCTATGGGCACTAATTGTGCCCCTTTAATAGCAGACTTGTTTTGTACTGTTACGAATCACAGTTTATGACTAAACTCAGTAAAGACCCGTCGAAATTGCATTTAATTGATAAATTCAACAACACTTACCGTTATCTTGATGATATTTTTCGTTAAATAATCAAGAATTTTCTCAATATACTGCTGAAATTTACCCCAAGGAACTTACTTTAAATAAATCAAATTTAAACGGTAATAACTTTATAATTTATCGACACGTCCTTGTCCTGATATGCATGGAATTTTCACTGGAATTTGCAGAGCCCATACCGTATAGTAAGCTATAAAAGGAACCGACGTGACAAAAGGTACAACAATTCAATCGAAAAACCAGCGACCTGACTAATGATAAAACAATCAACGATAAACAAGTACGACAAACTGCAAACGACACCCACTGAATTACAGGCTCATGACTTTGACAATATAAAAATAAGGAGATGAGGTATGATTGCCAATGAAACAGCTATCACCAAAGTTCAAATAAAGTAGATGTAAGCAATTATAGGCAACCGTGTGGCCTTCAACAATGAGAAAATACCGTATAGTCGGCTATAGAAGGCCCCGACATGAAAAATATGAAACAATTCAATTGAGAAAACTAACGGCCTAATTTATAACAAAACAATTAACGAAACACAAATATGACAGACATGAACCAACGACAACCACTGAACTACAGGCTCCTGACTTGGGACAGGCACATTAAGAATGTGGCGGTGTTAAACATGTTTGTGAGCGCTGAACCCCTCTAACCTGGGACAGTGGTGTAACAGCACAACATATGAACAAACTATAAAATCACTTGAAAAGGCTTAACTCACCAGATCGATACAAAGCAGAAAAACATCAAACATAAACACAGACTGGACGTGGCAGGGTGTTTATCCATCCCTCATCCCTAACAACAAAAGGACACTAAAAAGTACAGATCTGAGATTACTCGCAGTTACTGACAGCTAGCTCTAAGCCAATAACAACTAATAAAAATCATGTATCTAACACTAAAATATCAATCAGTTCACATAAAAAATCCAATGGATTTAGTGTAAAGACGTCATTAACAGTCAGAGAAAAAAACATGACCTTGTGCAATGCCGAAATAAAGATATCGACAGATTGTAGTACCGTTAGTGCATATGTGTATAACAAAACTAATTTAGTATGATTTTAATTTACTGATAACAAAATAAATATTTATACCAATAAAAACAATATTCAAAGATCTCATACAGTGTTGAATTGATAACCTTTAGAATAAGTTTATTTAAAGGATTAATAAGTTTACCGGATCGTTTATAATTTCCGGGCTTGGTAAACAACATCACCGTAAAATTTAGGATGTGCTATTCCGTCTAAAATAAGTTTTACAGGTACAGCCAAACTTGCAAACCAAATCGTTGTATCTATGGAAGAATTCAGTAAAGGTTTATAGTAATTTTGGTAACGAAATCATATAGCGAGGTTAAACATATTTGCGAGCGCTGTACCAGATAAAATTAGGTGTGATGAGATGATTGAAGCTGTTAATTTTCTCCTTGATAATATTTATGTACGTTTCGGCAACAAAGTTTATCGACAGGTTGTAGTATCCCTATGGGCACTAATTGTGCCCCTTTAATAGCAGACTTGTTTTTGTACTGTTACGAATCACAGTTTATGACTAAACTCAGTAAAGACCCGTCGAAATTGCATTTAATTGATAAATTCAACAACACTTACCGTTATCTTGATGATATTTTTTCGTTAAATAATCAAGAATTTTCTCAATATACTGCTGAAATTTACCCCAAGGAACTTACTTTAAATAAATCAAATTTAAACGGTAATAACTGTCCTTTCCTGGATTTAGATATTTCGGTTTTAAACGGAAACTCCACACTAAAATTTACGACAAAAGGGACGATTTTCGTTCCCTATTGTTAATTTTCCATTTTTAGATGGTGATGTTCCTTTGGCACCATCTTACGGTGTTTATATTTCACAGCTCGTTCGCTATTCCCGTGTCTGTTGTGACGTTTTTGATTTCAACGAACGTAATCTATGTATTACTGGTAAATTATTAAACCAGGGATATCGTTACCATAAATTACTTAAAACCTTTACTAAATTTTTCCATAGATATAAAGATTTGGTTTTGAAGTTTGGTTGTACCTGTAGAAAACTTATTTCAAACGGGATAGCACATCCTCATTTTACGGAAATGTTGTTAACCGTGCCCGGAAATTTAGAAATGATCCTTGTAAACTTATCTCCTTTAAATAAACTTATTCTAAAAGGTTACCAATTCAACACTGTAATAAGATCATTGAATATTGTTTTTATTGGTATAAATATTGATTTTGTTATTAGTAAGTTAAAAGCAAACTAAATATTACTAGTATGTTTTATACATATACACATTCATGGATCTACAATCTGTCGATACCTGTATCTTGGCATTGCACAAGGTCATGTTTTCTCTGACTGTTTATGACGTCTTTACACTAAATCCATTGGATGTTGGATTTGTACGGATTGATAATTTAGTCTTAGATGCATGATTTTTTATTAGTTGTTAGTGGCTTTGAACTAGCTGTCAGATAACTGCGAGTACTCTCAGATCTGTTCCTAGTGTCTTTTGTTGTTTGGATCTACAAGTACCCTGCCACGTCCACTTGTATTTTGTCTATCTGATGAGTTGCTTTTCAACTGATTTTTATAGTTCGTTCTTATGTTGTACTGTTATATCACTGTCCCAGGTTAGGGAGGTTGGGATCCGCTAACATGTTTAACCCCGCCACATTATGTATGTATGTGCCTGTCCCAAGTCAGGAGCCTGTAGTTCAGTGGTTGTCGTTTGTTTATGTGTTACATATTTGTTTTTCGTTCATTTTTTGTACATAAATGAGGCCGTTAATTTTCTCGTTTGAATTGTTTTACATTGTCATTTCGGGGCCTTTTATAGCTGACTATGCGGTATGGGCTTTGCTCATTGTTGAAAGCCGTACGGTGACCTATAGTTGTTAATTTCTGTGTCATTTTGGTCTCTTGTGGACAGTTGTCTCATTGGCAATCATACCACATCTTCTTTTTTATATGTCTGTCCAGGGGAATGTCTTCTTACTGACCTGATCCTGGTTTGCCCCCCCCTTTCCCATCACGCTTAGGGGGAAAAGTAGGATCATGCCAATTTTTCGGCGGGGGGGGGGGGGGGACTAGATCGATCCAGTTCTACCGCCCGGAAAAATAGCATGGGGAAGAATAGCTATAGGACACCGGCACATAAAGAATTTGGCGGAATTCAACATGTGTGTGAGGGGGTACGCCCGACAGTCCGACGCCCCTTTAGTCCGACTGTTCAATAGTCCGACGGTTCGATAGTCCGACAGTTAAATATTCCGACAGTTCGATAGTCCGACAGTTCGATAATCCGACAGGGTGACACATAATTATACAAGTCAAGGGCTTAAATATTCTTATTTTTGTCCCGCTATCACACTTAGAGTGTTTATTCAGGCCTTTCAACCCATCTTAACTTGTCTTAGCTATTTCTCTTCTCAGTTTACCCCGAGTATGATTTAACGTAACATATTTTAACAATACGCACGTGTCAATGTGCAAAACCAAACATAAAGTGTTTTTTTTTTTGAACTTCTGCAGTTAAATGTTTAAAACTATTTGAACCTTCAAAGAAAAGGACTTGGGCCAATTTTCCTGCCTTTTGTTCATATACGTACTGGTGTAGTTCGATAATTGAGATAAACAATCTCAAATCAATCAAATATGTAATGAGGTTTTTTTCTCTCTTTTTTCTTTAATTATCAAACAGTGCTTTTTAAATAAAAGATAAAACCAAAATGCTGATACTTGGATTAATCATAAATCACATACTTTTTTCAGGAACTTTAAGATTTAAACAATTATACTTCTTCATGGTTGTAAAAATTCTTCATGTTGATGAATCTGTCATTTAAGTGACTTTTGAAATTGTCATTTAAATTAATTTATATTCTGAATACCAGGGAAATGGTCTTTATGTATTTTCACAAAAAAACAAAAAAGTTCTAAAATTCCTTCAGTTACAATAAAATACTAGTATAATATGAGACATTTAGATTTGAAACCTCATAGCTGACAAAATTGATGACGTCAGTATAGCGATTGGACGGTATAAAAGGACGGACAGAACCAAATTAAAATGCATGAACTTCAAACTTTTTATGTGAAAAAAACGGTGATGTGTGTTCCTCGGTTGATGATGCAAGCACAGTAAGTGTCAAAATATGGCTCTGTACTATATTTGTAGAAATGTCAGTATATTTTTTGTAAATTGACATCTTTGGTATGTTGAAAGTTCACATGTACAATACAATATCTATGTAACGAAAGCTGAAACTATAAAATTTTCTTATCATTTTCTGTAATAGTCCCCGAATTATTTCACTATTGGAATAACCAAACCCTTCCGGCTTCACACGAATACAAGAACAAATCGACTGAAAGCGGTGTACAAATTGTACTATAATTTAAATTGTTTGTTCAAACACAGACCCTTAAATCAACAATATGCTGTCAATTATGAAATCAAGTATCTTCCAAGTACATTTTGTTGGAATGTATAGTTTATAATTATTTTATTTGCTCAAAGAGTCAAAACGGTTAAGACGCACGTTTTTCGAACTTAGGAAGTCTTGTAACAATACTACAATTTAGTTTACATGTAAAAGATATATATGCACTAATGTTGTACAAAGGATAATTTCGAGGTGATAGATTTAAAGCATAACTAGAAAAAGAAGCACACAGGATGAAGAAAAAGCTACAAAAATAGACGAAAAAACGTGAGTGAAGTATATGGATACCGTCACGGAGTATGATGATGTATACAGCATAGTATAGTAATGTTCAAAGTCAGACAATAAGGTATCTTTTAGACCCTTTAATAAATATAATTATAGACATTTTTTAAAATGTTGCAGTTTTCTTCATAACTAAGGTCCAGCGGTACTTCCTTGGGTCACCTAAGCAAGATTATCAGTTAGGGAGCTACCATTTGATTTTTATGGGGGCTAGGATGAAAATGTTGTCCTGCCTTTTTATTTTTCCCTCTATTCGGTCCTGCCTTTTTATTTTTCACTCTATTCAGTCCTGCCTTTTTTTTTTAGTTTATCCTGACTTTTTTTTTTACATAAATTGTCGTCCTGCCTTTTTTTTTGTGCAAATAATCTCATCCTGCCTTTTTTTTACTCAAAACTCCTGTCCTGCCTATTTTTTTCAAATTTCATCCTAGCCCTCCCATAAAAATCAAATGGTAGCTCCCTTACTATTTCAAGATTTTGTATATTCATTTTAAACTTTTTTAACTTTCACAATAGATCTGGCCAAGTGTTTCGATATATAAAATGTGTTTTTTAATTCGACATGTTGCTTTTGAATATATCCAGCGTTTATAACGACTCCTTGAATTTTACCCTTTAAAAAAAAAAACACTAAATTTTATTACCAGATGAGCAATATTATTGTAGGTACAAAACAATTTTCTCCATTGTCATTCTTAAAGATAGAGTGGTGAAACAGTTTGAAATCTTAACATTTTCAAAATTTACCATTTCAGCAACTTTACTACTGCGGAACCGTAGCTCATAGGTCCTTATGATATTTTTGACAATTTGCGGACCATGGACAATATAATAACACGTTTGTGACCACAGAGACGGAAATAGTGGATATAGATTAAATTTACATATATCAAAGATTGACAGATCATCTTATTTTAAAGGAACACAAGTATTTCTGATATGAATTGTACTGTTGATTTTACAAAATGTATGTCAATTGTTGTAAGTAGGTTTTTAAAGGGGCATTAGCTGTCAAATTCAAGATCAACGATTGGACTTAAATTCTCATATTTGATTCATATCATAATAAAGGGTAAATCCACATTAAGTTCATAAGAAACAATTAAAAATGCATAGACTCGGTATAATGTATCAGCATTTCGTGCAGACTAGACGCCATCTAAGTAACCATCCAAATTATCTCCATAGACTGCCGATAGTCATTCTACCCGATACAAACATGAATATAAATATAGATAGACTGAGAAGCACGTGGAGTTGTGTAATTACGATTTTTCCAGGTCTGGTTATAATTTCAGGTCACAGATTTAAAAAACATGTAAATCATGGTTTTGTACCTGGATATGAATGATTTCTTGTGGTCCGAATCGGTAAAAAAAATTTTTTTTTTTATGGTGGATCCCTTGTTTCGCTTTCAATGTTGACGTTCTTTTTTATAGATATAAGTGAACACACTTAGGGTATGCGTAACCAATCTTCATCTAAAGGTCAAGTTAGGCTTACATGAATACGGGTTCAACTGAGGTTGAATTATTCACTTACAAGTCAATAATACATTTGGGATGTTTTCGATAGAATATTGACCAAATTGAACCAAACTGACGGCTAATAGCAAAACAGTACTTCATTATTCCTCTTTTGTAACTGTTTGAAACACAACAAATCGTATCTTAATTTTATGGGTCTAAATGGTAGCTAATGACCCTTTAAATCTTCAAACTAACCCACTCAATAATACGTATTTCCCAGAGAGCTGACGTATCATATATATCAAGATGCATTTGGGGGCGGGAGGATGTTGACTCTTTGAAGTATGCCTAATCAGTCAGGATTCTACTTCGTTAAAATTATCTCCACATCACGCCACCAAATTGTTCCAATCGTCAAATGTAGGAATGACGCGATGTCAATTTAGCTCTCGCAAACCGATAAAATTATCCACACAGCAAAATTACGATCCTTTTATGCCAGTTGTATTTAAAAGACAAATGTATCTACTAGCTATCAAGCATCGTTTAATATACTTTAAGGCATTCAGTCAACTTAAAACTACTGTCTGATCGGTTGTCAAAGGGAATTTTCCAAAGTTCAATAACACAAAAAAAAAATCTAATTAAATAGTCGTGGAAGGGCAGACTAGAAAATGTTAGAGGTTGAAGACGAATTACCATCCAGAATACACACACAAAATGGAACTTTTTTGAAGTTATGCATTTTTAAGATCCACTTGAAAAGTCTGTCGTGAAGGATTTTCAGTGAAAATTTGTTATTCAAACACATTAACTCTGTTGTTATGACTCATTAGAAAGGTATTTTACTTGACCCATATATTTCATTTTTTAGTACTGTCTGTTTTTAATATTATTATATCAACCTGTAGACTAAACAAATAAAAATAATAGAATATGGAGCCAGATGATGTATCAAATAAAATTTGCTTGATAAGTTTTCAAGACAAAATAGTCAACTCAAACACGCCTGAACATAAAAAGGTGTACTCGACTTTCCATTTTCCATGAATTTATTGCTCACTTTTAGGATTGTTTCCCAAAAAAACTGTCGCCGGGGGAAGAGATGCAAATTAATGATTTAAAAGATCAATCTTTTATCTTTCTGTAGAATTTTATCGGCGGAATTTATGCTTATGCACAAAAAGATCCACATGTGTTTACACCCCACAATCGACTGTTTTGTAAAAATTGTCTTTAATTTAAAAGTAAACAGTTATCTCGAAGCTCCATACTATAATGTAAGTAAACACCAAGAATGTGTATAGTAACTATACAAATCCTTGGTAAAACACGTATTTAAGAAGCACGAGATCCTAAATTATGCACATATATTAAACTTTTAACGCCCATAGAAACAGATGCAAACAATTCAAATATACCAACTTGGCCTTTTTTACCTTCTCTAATAAAGAGTTCCATTTATTTTTATTTAAATTCAACTGGGTATCAGCCTGTAATATACCCTTTGATCTATGTTGAAATAATTATGAGGATTCACATATTGTTATGTAGTAGGGTTGAATTCGGTTCGAGGTCCGGCTATTTCAGGTTATTAGGGTGTAAGGTCGGACCCGTATATTATTTTTTGTTTTGTTGTGTTAAAAATGTGCAGTTTATGTTAGTATTGACTTGTCTTATTAGTCCCCGTCCAAGGCAAGATCATATCATGGTGGAGGACTTCAAAGATGGATAATAGTACTATTTGAGGAGCTGGTACTGTTGGGAACGTTTTCAAGTCGGCAGATTGATGTGCATCACTGGGTAACGTTTGGATTTTTCTGGTGAAGGAGAAACACGTGGTCGTAGGAGGCAGACATTTTTGTTGTTGAAAGTCAATTTTATTTCTGATGAGTCTCGCAGATTGTAATTCACATTTTAGATACTTGTTTGTCATGTTTGTTACTTCAGGAATTTAGTTTTGTATGTGAGAATTTATCTCGCTGCAATTTTCTGATAGTAAATGCGCTGGTGTATTTTTCAGTGTATGTGAGAATTATCTTGCTACACGAACACACAAATCGTATCACGAAATAAATATTTACTAACAGATTGTCTATTTGTAAATGGGCTGATGCATCTTTCTTCAGGTATGTGAGAATAAACTCGCTACATGTACATGTAAACTCTTAAGTTTGGGTAGCAAAAAACTTGTAAATGACTTCAAATCCAGTATCTGTAAACTTTTTAGACGACGAGTACGACAGTGAAATCGAATATGGAATTAAACCAGTAAATTCGCCTGACACACCTCTACTGCCTTTACCAGTTTCTATATCACCTCTGTCTCAGTATTCCGAACATTCTCTAGAAACTGATTACCCAGGTTCTTATTTATCGGATGAATTTTGTCGCTCAATCAGCTACGTGAACCTGATATTACCTACTTACTTACTCCATCCCCAAAACTAGTTTTGCCTACTTATTCAAATAATGCTAATAAAGAACAAATGGAGAAATTGGCGAACTGTCGAAAATTTGGGGC
>JAASAO010000385.1:0-46702 GCA_017311375.1 Mytilus coruscus
TGACTGCCATTGGCGATTGCCAAATAAACGGATCACAAGATGTAACAAAATGGATCTTTATTATTAATTTAATACCAAACAGAAAACAATAAACTTGCGGAAAAGATGGTATACCGCAAACATGAGGTGCAAAATTTGTATACCATATCCTGATTTCGACAATTAATGTCTCTTTAGGGATGTTAGGAATCGAAACGGTATTTGGAAGGCAATATAATTTACATCAATTTAGGATAGACTCTCGAATTTTGAAGAGTCGAAAAGGATGAACGGATCATAAAACCCGAAGTCAAATATAATACAAGCCCAAACAATAAAATATAAATAAGTCTAAATTGAAAACAACGTTCAAACCTATGATTGCGTTGGATAAAACCGCAATTTTATACGTGTGCATGCAAAAAATCTATTGGTAGAGGGGTCTAAATACAGCACAAACAACATTTTCTAAAAGACCAAAAAGTGAAAAGTATTTTTAACAAAATGCATTTGACTAGCAGGTTAAACAACGGATGTTCTTAAACCCTGCTGACTGCCATTGGCGATTGCCAAATAAACGGATCACAAGATGGAACAAAATGGATCCTTATTATTAATTTAATACCAAACAGAAAACAATAAACTTGCGGAAAAGATGGTATACCGCAAACATGAGGTGCAAACATTTGTACACCATATCCAAATTTCGACAATTAATGTCTCTTCAGTGATGTTAGGAATCAAAACGGTATTTGGAAGGCCATATAATTTACCTCAATTTAGGATAGACTCTTGAATTTTGAAGAGTCGAAATAGGATGAACGGATCATATAAACCCGACGATAAATATAATACAAGCCCAAACCAAAAATATAAAAAAGTCTAAATTGAAAACAACGTTCAAACCTATGATTGCGTTGGATAAAACCGCAATTTTATACGTGTGCATGCAAAACAAATTTCATGGTAGAGGGGTCTAAGTACAGTATATATATATATATATAAATACGTCGTCTAAGAGACTGATTAATTTTATTCACATTGAAAGACTAAGGGTCTCGCCGTCATTAAAGCGGTCTCCGGTAGGTTTACACTATATATTTTGAATATCAAACTGACACTTTGAGCCCTCCGTAATCATACAAGACAAAAGTTTGTCAGAATTCCTTTTGATGTCATGTGTATCTACATATTAACTAACTATATGCATAATATTATGAAGATTGAGAGATCAGGAAGTGCTATCCAACGCCCTGGACCCTTTTACCTAAATATGTTTTGAATATTAAGCCAATCGAAAATTTCTTTTTTCGGCTTTCCATAGTTGTTTCTATTTATATTTTCAAATGTTACAATTTGTCTGTTTGTTTTTGTTTCTTCAAATATCATGTTTTAAAACGACATCTTTGATTGTATTTTATTGATAAAATCTATATTTCATAAAGAGAAATAAGGGGTTTAAATAAGGATTTATTTTTGAGAATTTACGATAACTTGAAGGAGTCACAAAACAATTCCTTTCATCACTTTTACTCCTTTTAACTATGACTATCATGCTTTTAATGTTACCGAGTATTCATATTTTTATTACTTTCAGCTAACAAAATTATAATATCGAACCGACTGCTAGCAGCCGGTTGGATATTCGAATATCGAATAACGAACCGGCCGCTAACTTCACATACATCAAGTATTTACTTGCCATTTTTTTAATACCCTTTCCAAATTTATTTCTTCAAGTTTTATGCATTAAATAGCAAGTAGGGGTTAAATTACACTGTACAAAATTTTGGTCATGGATTTTAAAGTAAAGTAGTGATTTGGTCCAGCTAAAAGGTGAAAAATTAGTATTTCGGAAGCTGTCAAAAGAACTCAAGACCCCTTAACATAAAATTGTCCATATTTTGAGTTTAGTTTAAACATATTTTATTTGCAAAAGTAGCAAAAGGGATTGGACACAAGTTATAACAACATTAGTGACGTCCTCTCTCTATAAAAATATAAACACAAAGTACATTAGATAATGACGCAAAACATAGTAGGAATGCATGTAATACAAACTACAAACAAAAACAAAAAACAAAAAAAAAATACAATATAATATGGAATAATATATAAAACTGGACTGGAGTGAAGAGTTGGAAAGTAGGAATTCAGAATTTTAATTGATTGTTCTAAATCTTTGTGTAATTCTGATATATGATTGTACAGACTCAAAAATTCTTTGTTTTGCTGAAATGAAAGGTCACCGTCACCAGCCAATAGAAGCTCAATGGATATAGCATATCTTTCTAAGTTTGAAAGCAATATTTCTCGTGCTTCGTTGTGAAAAGGGCACTAAAAAGTGAATACTATCCTCAACAGGATGGCCACAGCTGCATGCGGGACTGGGTTTAATATTAACACGGTGTAAATCTGCATTTAAAGAACTGCACATATTTCTCAAACGTGTATGAATGATATTAAGATTTCTATCACCACAACTAAAATAGGAAGGTGGCTGTATCAATTTAGACTTCATCTTTCGTTTAAATATATTTATATTTCTGGACGTACGTATGTCGGGGTTTAGGCTATTCCATTCAATAGTAGTAGATGGAAAAAAGGATTTTCTGGTTATATCTAGTCTATAACTGGGTACTACATAATTATTACTGTTTCGCAAATCATAATTAGATATTTGACCAACAAGTGGGGGCATTAAATCGCAGAGATAATCAGGGGCAGTCCCATTATGTAAAGAATAGAACATATTGAGCTTTCTGGACTTTCTTCTGTCCACTAGCAATTGCCAGCCTGTTTCAAAATATAGCATCCCCACTAGCAAACACGGGCAACCCAGTTATTAATCTTCCTACTTCCAACTGAATGTTCTAAATTGTCGAAATCTTGTTGAGTACAACCATCCCATAACTCACATGTATATTCCATAATGAGTCTTATAAATGTTAATTATATACGAGCAAGATAATTTCTATTCAATACATATTTCAACTTTTTCAGAACATTCAATCTTGTGCTTACACAATTTAAAATGTTTTCTATATGTGTATGGAATTTACCATTGGAATCAAAAGTAATCCCTAAGTGTTTATGACAGGACACAAATTCTACTGCTTGATTTTGAAATTCTATGTTAATATCATCTGGGAAGTATTAAAGGAGATTGCATAGCCTTTGTCTTGTTAGGATTAAAATTAATAAGCCAATCTTTAGACTATGCTGAGATTTGTTCTAAATCGCTATTTAAGACATCCTCTATTGTGTAAGGACTATAATTACTTGAATAAGAAAGGGATGTGTCATCAGCAAACAATAGAGTTAGACTTATCAAATTATCAGCTATCATATCCAGAAGTCAACGCCACTTTGCTTATTTGAATATTATACTAAAGAAATCGGATACGTGTCACGGAAATTATATTGAAATGAAAGGGCATTTTGGAAAAAAAATGTCTGTTTTAACTTTAATTTAAGTGATAGACAGGTTTGGGGACAGAAAATATATATACACAACAATATACACCATTTAAACGAAACATAATGACTGTCGTTGCAAAATCAAGGTTCCTGAGCTATTTTAAAAATCGAAGCGAGAGGCTTTTAGCATTGCAGTATAAAATACAGGCTTAAATGGCTGAAACGTCAAATTTGTAAACTTCGTGTTGAAAATTGGCTAACAAGGTCATTACAAAACAGGTTGCGGGATGAAACTTGAAACTTGAATTTCAAAGAATAAGCAAGTCCAAACCTTGTATGTGTAGTCGTTGAAATCTAGGTTCCCACGTAAAGTTAAAATGCCCCTATTTCAAGAAGAATAAACTCACGAAAACACGAAAATTCACTAAATTCGCGTTCATTGTTTTGATTTTGACCGCCTCACAACTTTACGGAAATATCAGAGTGATTATAAACAAGGACTCTGTGACGGGCAACTTATAATATCCGTGTTTTAAAGATTTTAATGATATCAAGCCAGTCCAGTTCAAACTATTATCACGTGGTACATATTTCTAATGCATCTATTGAAAATAAATTATTGCATGCATTTGCCGTTTCATAAGTTCTGCTTTGGACATAACTGAATAACAATGCTGAATATAATGGAAGCATACTGGTAAGTCAAATTTCTTTATTTTTCACATAGCATCAGCATAGAATGATGAGATATATATCAGCAGATTAATCATTGTTTTAGAAGTCAAGAAGTTTTATATTTTACTTATTTGGGTAGATACATGTAACATAATATTTATGTTGTCATTATACCTGTACGCTCAGCGTTCTTCGTGAAAACGATCACACTGATTTTAAATCATTTTAGGAAAGCACTGTGTAAGCAAACATTTCAGGAGGCAAAGAGTCTATAGGCTGACTGTAATGCTAATAGTCTGTATATTATGTGAAAAAGCTTAGTTCTTGTCAACTTCCTTATTATTTCAAACATTTTAATAGATGTCTCCCAAATTTGGTGTATTTCTTTTAGCTTAAAATTCTAGCTTTTTTCAAAGTCATGTTCATTTATTTTTCAACCCAGCCCAGAAATATGCAGTTACCTTTAATTTAGCTGATTTAGGGAAAGGCGACCTGGGTCACCTCTAACAAAGGTTATATTTATTGTCAATGCAGACATTTTACCTGATCAACACCAAAGGCTGTCAAGTTTGGGGCCCCTGGGCTCTTCTTTTTTTCATAATTCATCTTACATGTACATCTCCTTTGAATTTGTTTGCTTATTTGTTCTATGGTCTATGAATATCTGTCTATATACCACATTTTCATGGTCCCACAAAAATAATTTAAATGTATACATTTTACTTTTTTCTAGCTTCTCTCGTGTGATAGCGGTACCTTTTTGGTCACTATTTGTGTGTTACGTTTAAATATGAATTGTAACACTTTATAGTGACTGAACAGGTAAAACAAATACTTCTCAAGAAACAGAAAAAAGAAAACTACTTGGACAATGTTGGAACAGCACCAGACTATGTATAAATAAAAACTCAGATCGGAATAGCATGGAGGATATATTACGTCCTTGTGAATAAGCAAGGAAAGCTATCAATAATAGTGCATTTTTATAAATTTATTAGGTTTTTCATTCATTTTCTGTTCAAATTTTAACATAATTTGTCAAAAATGCTAATCTAACTTTACTGAAACTTTCAGTGGTGGATCCAGAAATTTTCATAAGAGGGGGCCCACTGACTGCTTAAGAGAGGGCCCACTCCAGTCATGCTTCAGTGATTCCCTATATAAACAACCAAATTTTTCCTACAAAAGGGGGGGCCTGGGCCCCTGAAAAACCCTCCATCTCCGCCTCCGACTTTAAAACAATATGACAAGTGTTTCATTCACCAAAATACTGGTGCGTTTCTGTGATAAATATCATGCACGATTTTATGAATATAAGGGGAAAGAAGATCCACATGCGGTGCACCCGCACATGACAATTGCAAACTGGCCCAATATTTTTTATCACAACCAATCAACTGATACTGACATTATCAGAGAGTACACATCAAATGAAAAAAGCACAAATAACCAATAAATATTATCAGATATTACAGAATTAAATATGTTTTAAATTTATTACAAAAAAATGTGTTCTCAATCTTGTAGATAGATATAACTGGATCTCATATAAGTACCAAAGACAACTGTCTATCCAAGTCACAATTTATAAAAGTAAACCATTAGAGGTTGTAGTATGGTCTTCAACACAAAGCCTTGGTTCACACCAAACAGCAATTCTATATAGTCCATATCAATCATGACAATAAACATTAACAAGTAAAACTTACTAATAATCCTGACTATATGTATTACATGAACTGGTTGCCATCAGAAATGAAAATATAAATATTCAAACTATCAAAAGCTTGATTACATGTGCAACCAAATATAAAGCACTAAAGGTTAATACCAATATGAAGCTCTCATCTATAGAACTTCAAAAAAAATTGTCAAGATTACAAACCACAACGTGAAGGCAGGTGACAACATGTTAAGGAAAATTATTTGCAATTAATATTTCACTCCAAATCCCATTACCACAAAACATCTTCTTCCAGTATTACTTATTACATCTGGAAATTAGTAATAACAACACTTAACCTGTACCGTCAAAACTGATTGCTTCTTCTAAGACAAAAGTCAGATAAGATGTAACATTCTCATATTTGAACGGCCTACTGTAGTAGTCCATTTTGTCAAGTAGTAATCCTCAAAAGTACATGTAGGTTATACGCTTTTTATCAAGTTGATTATAGACACAGTATGCATTTTATTATCATATCATTCCCCATTCCATTCTCAATTTTATTAAGTCTCCTTCCATTATAACCCTGGTCCACCAATAATAAAACTAAAATCACGAATTAGTAGAAAAAAGCGTTATGTATTCATATTGCTTGAGTGCAATATTTCAATAAAATAACCTATACTCACAAACCACTGATCTCGAAATAGTCAGCTCAAATACGGCAAGCTTTTAGAAAAGCTATTACTTGTCGTGTTTGTCATCGGCTATCGATAACAATGATTTTACGCTCACTCAGTCTGTCAGAGGCCTTCCAGTGGGATTTAAATAATCACTTTTACACATTTCGATAAATAAAATGAAACTCTTTTTCAAAACTTAAAAGGAATTTATTTAAATTATTCTTTATATCAGCACACACACACACACACACACACACACACAATTTCATTTTAGAGAATAATAAATGTTCAGAGCTAATATCATCAAATAATCGAAAATACATTTACACCTTTAGATTTTCATTATAAAAATAAATAAGTCGATGGGGTTATTTCACAAAATATCTTAAGAGAAAAAATGCTCCCACGTTGTGCTCATTTAAGAGTAACCTACCATTTATTCAATGCGTAGAATTTGTTTGTGAAAAGATTGCCGGACGATGATTTTTTTAACTGGATATGTTTCACATGGATCATCCTTTGAATCATTCAGTCATACAGAGAACTCATATTATTAGTTTGCCTTGGATATTCCAGTACTACACAATTGCTTCTATTTATGTATAATTATATCTATATGTATATCCAATTAATTAAAAGACTTTTCTGTTTGTATAATGCTTTTATGTAAAGGGAAAACTGTTACTCGTGTGTTTGATACTTTTTGTCTCTTTGACCAAAGATATTGTGTCATAAACTAAATTGCAGTACTCGTCGATATATAATTCTTGAATCTCACGAATTTGCATCTTTTACTTACAAACTTATTTTCTTGTAACGTTTTTATTGTTGAAGAATGAATGTTGCCCGTTTTTTTTAAATTTTATTGTCGTTTGTTTGTGTCTCACTGACATACAACCGGATCCCTTTTCTTTATATTTTAAAACATACGAGATGACATCAATACCAATTCATGCCACAAAATAAGAAAGCTCTTTCATGATTGTACTCAATCTCGAAGTCACAATTTGGTCTTTTAAAAATGTAAATAAATAAATTTAAAAAATTGAATTATTGGAAAAAGGTTACGTTGTGTTAATTATAACAATTATTTCAACTTCAATCCATATTAAACTACTAGTATTGTGTTTTTCCCGCTTCGAGCAAATTTTGACCACATTTTAAAACTAATTTCTTTCATGATACATATATAATATGCACATTTTCACTGCGATCTTAAAAAGAAAGTTGATATATAAACTGCCGCCAATTATTGTGTGTGTAAGTTGGGCCGTTTAAAATAAAATATTCAATTCATTCTAAAAAGAAGAGATTAAAAAGTAAAGTACATGTATGTGCATGAGAACCCCCTTTTCCCAAAAATTAAACACACACACACACACACACACTCAGAAAAGGAAGACTAGTCGGTGTATAATCATTCTGCTACCAATGGTTTTTCACAAGTATAGTAGTTAGCAGAAAAGCTCCAGTTTCAAAATACATCAAACTATACAATTTACCTACTTGTATTTCGGGAAGTAAATGTAAAATTTCATAAGGCTTGGTCCAAATAGCTTTTATTGTCGAATATCTTGCAAGTAAGAAAAGACCGTACGAAAGTATATTTTGTAATCATTGCACAACTATTGAAAGTTGCTCATGCATTCGTTCTAAAATAAAATTTTACACTGGATAAATTTTAAAAGATACTAAGTGAAAAAATTAGACAAACGCAACGGGTTAATCGCTTTTAGTCCGCTTTTGTAACTTTTAAAGCTAGTTAAAATATTTTTATGTTTAAAGAACGTGCGATATTATAAAATTGTTTATCAAAACCTAACAAAAACGCCAGGAAAGAACGTTCAAGTAGTCAATATTAATCAAAACACAAAGGTTATTCCTGTACTAGTTTTTCGAATTATTATGGCGTGACATTAGTCCTCGTGTTATAGCAGAGAGTAATATACTTCAGATTCTAGTGTCAAATTCAAATATAGCCTTTATGAATCTGTTATACAACAACTTTGACCAATCCTACTATTTATCTATATTACTAAATGAATAGAGTTGAAATTGGGTGTCGCGTTTCTTCTTTCACATAAAATCCACGAATATTGTTTTATATCACAAAGGGTAATGACCAGCGTAGTTTATTATGTGTTCATTTCAAGATCTTTTGGGGGTATTTGGGGTTAAAATCGGAAAAAGCCAGTTCGGATCGACCGTCCTTCACGACGTTCGGCTCTGAAATTTACGTCATTGCACGTCTGCCCGGCAAAATTAAATTGTATTTTGTAGCAGATACGGTAAATATTGACCTTACACTGAAACACTTTGTGATACACATTCCCTTGACGCTCTCTGCAATTTAACAACAGATTTTTACACGTCAAGAGCTTTTCCTTCCGGGGAACCGCATCAATTCAACATAAAAGGGTGGGGATTACTTCAGTTTTCTGTTAAAATAGGTACCGAAGTGCGGCTGGAATGTGACACACCCCATTCATATATTGCATAACTGCTAGAAGTGCTAGACAGATTATTTTTTTTACCAAATCAGGGTCAGGATATTTTTGTAAAACATCCCAGTCAGTTTTCACTCTATATGTCACCAATTAAAGGTATTTATAAACACATATTATTTTGATCAGTGCAATGCATCCAGTGTATAACTACCGACATATCCTATGATTAGATCACAAACGCCAATAGTTTCTGTCGGGTAGACTATTCTTTTGGGTGTCATATTGAGTGGTGGTATTTCGTCTGTGACACGCTTCAAAAGATTTAAGATCTTAATATCGCCTTACACCAAACCTATATATCTTCAAATTATTATCCAAAGTATATTTCGCAGGTATTTTCTAGTATGTTATAATGGAGAACGTTGATAATATCTGTTCTCGTACAAAAATCATATCATGTTAATCATGTCTATCAGTACTGTCCAATCTTATATAATATTAATCGTATTAGTGTCCTCAGACTAAACTTCGTAAAAAAAAACCCGATATTGACGTGTATAAAAGACTCGCTCCTTTAACATGTTAACTGACATCGAATTAACTTGTTTACAAACAAAAGATCGTAGTTTGGTACATATAAAAAAAATGAATAATCAATTTTACAAATTTTAAATCCTACAAAACATACAAAAATAGATTAAATTCAGTGAAATAAAAGAGAACTCTATCATTAGTGAAATCAAAATAACGAAAAGTAAATTGAAATAGCTAACAGTTTAAATTTTTATGTTATAGATAAATTCGGGTTTGACACCAATCAGAAACAAAACTTACGGTATGAATAGGTACATTTTTTACTAATCGATCCGGAACTTGGTTGTACAGATTTTGTCCCTGACCGTGTCGATACAGGCGATGCGCAACCTTTAAAACAAAAGAATCAATAGACAGTCGCCAACTCTTTAAGGCAGAAACCAGCAATTATAGCGAAGACTGAGATTGGGAAGTACGTTATCATAGAAACGTCGTAAAATGAATGGACCAGTCCTATTTATTAATAGATATAAGAAGATGTGGTATGAGTACCAATGAGACAACTATCCATCCAAGTCACAATTTGTAAAAGTAAACAATCATAGGTCAAAGTACGGCCTTCAACACGGAGCCTTGGCTCACACCGAACAACAAGCTATAAAGGGCCCCAAAATGACTAGTGTTAAACAATTCATAAGTCTTGAAGAAGGGTTCAAAGTCAACATCATCAACAGCCAACACGCCTCGGGCGAAGGAAAAATTCTACAGCACTGTATATATGTTCAATAGAACGATCAATGCCCTTTGGTATCGTCTCTCTTTATCAAATAAAACTAGATCCCGAAACTAAAGAAAAAAAAAAAACGTTGCCTGTCACGATGGAGTACTCAATTATCGTTTGGTCTGTCCAACAGCCCTCACAATTTTCAAATAGTAATGTGTGTACCCTACGTGGTATGAACTTGAAAAGCGCACTGGTATATTTGAATGAGCACTAATCTTTTCAAGAACTTTTGAAGAATAACTACATCACTTTATGACTTTATCTGAAAACGTGCGGAAGCCAACCTAAAATTGAAGCCAACGAAATGCATCTTCATCGCAAAAGCAGTTAAGCTTTAGGGTCACGTGTTGTCAAAAGATGGCATTGACACAATCAAAGACAGATGTTGTGAAAACATTTCCAAATCTACGAATTACAACAGTGTTCGAGGATATTTAGGACTCGTAAACGACTACAGAAAATTCTTAAAATATTTTCCATAATAGGTGGCCCATAGGTGACACAGTAGTCATATTTCTATAGGACAACAATTGTCAAAACTCATTCAAGTTTAAAATTTAGCTCAAATACTTGCATTTCCGAACTTCTCGAAATACTTTATCCTATCTATGGGTGCGTTATATATCGCTATTGGATGTGTACTTGGACAAAAGACAGTATAGAACTAATTATTGCGTATGCTGGATGATCCATATTAGGAGCCGACAAAATTACTGTATCCGGGATCTCGATCGTGAAGGAGTCAACCAATACCATGTATATTTGGCTAGCCAAATTCAAAATCTACACAGATCACGATAAACTTCAACACATTATCAAGCTGACAAAGCAGAAAAGCACAAGTCACCTGCAAGTACTGTTTCCTTCTATACTACCCGAAAGGTAAAGGCCACAGGGCGGATAGGATAGTCAAACGATTGGTAGTACCTTTAACTCTAAGAAACGATCTCCTGAAGGCATATACAGTGACAGCTTACTCGCTAATCAAAACGGCATTGAACGAACTTACTATACAATGAGATTTTGTAACTACTATAAGTATGACATTCAACAACACGTACAGACCATAAGTGCCAAATACCATTACAGCAACTCGCTGTGCAGGATGTATTTAGAAGAGTACGTACATATGGACATATTAGGTTCATTCAGAAAAGTTTCGGCGACTTATTTATCGTCAATTCATTAACAAAATTTATGGAAATCCTTCCTATGAAAAATAAAGACTTGAAAGACGTAGCTAACCTTTTTTAAAATCAATGGATATGCCGTTATTCAGCGCCTGATGCGATCCTTACAGACAGAGGAAAACATTTCATGTCGATTATACTGAAGAAGGTTTACAGTACAATATTTTCGAAATAAAAAGATGAATACAAGTAGTTATAGGCTCCAAACAACAGTACTTGAAAATTTCGCATATGTTTCTCTGCAAACCAATTAAATTGGCCGGACAAAGTATCAAGTATTAATATTGCTCACTCTATGAAATCGTCAGTATGCTCCAAATTAACACAACACAATATACTCCGTACTTCCTTGTATTTGGAACAAAATGCAGAAAACCTTTCGACAAATTTTAACGGAACACCCATACGCACGTAGACAAAGTACACGAACAACTGGTGTTAGCTACAGCAATTGCATGTGAAAATTCACTTGAAGATTAAAATTACAAAACACAACATGATAAATGAGCAAAAATACCGAGCTCAAAGGAAAATTCAAATAGGAAAGTCCATTATCAAAAGGCAAAATCAAAAGCTCAAATACATCAAACGAATGGAAAACAATTGTCATATTCCTGACTTGGTAAAGGCATTTCCTTATGTAGAAAATGGTGGACCAAACCTGGCTTTCTAGCTAGCTAAACCTCTCACCTGCATGACAGTCGCATAAAATTCCAACACATTGACAACAATGTGTGAACAAAACAAACAGACATAATAGGCAAAATGTCAAAAATAGGGAACAGCAGTCAACATTGTGTTATAATCTCAATCACCATAAAACAAACAAATATGTCAACAAAGAAAAGCAAAACAGCATATAGACAAAGCACACAAGCAAAATGAAAGACAAGAACACAAAAAGGACCACAGCACAACAACACAACGGCGGGATGCACAAGCACCGAGCCACGCCAAAAGGACATCACCAAACATATACCAAACAGTAACAGTAAAGGTTAATAATTTACAAAGACAAATAAAAGAAGACTATAACACGTAATTAAGATGACAAACGACGTCAGTACCTAGAATCTATACTTCAAGACCATCATGTATTATTTGCGAAGTTGATACGGAATATTTATTAACAAGGTCTTGATATCTTCCGATGAACTTCTTTATCAACTTTCTGCTAAGAAACTGATGACGTTTTATAAAGTCCGAGTAGCAGCTGCAAGCTCTTGAACACCGAATGAGTTTGTAAACGCATATCCCAAACGCAGGTGAAGTTGGTGTATCGCTACTAAGGTGAGGGAAATTGATAATTTCAAAATTAAAATCGTCTCGTTTGTCATAGATTCTGATACTGATATGACCGCTTATGTCAAATTCGAGATATAAGTCTAAAAATGAGGCGGAGGAAGCCGTGTGTTTTGTTTTTTAATTTCTAGTTCTGGAGGATATATTCATGGAACCCAATCAGAAAAGTTTGGATTGTTAATGGAAAGAACATCATCAATATATCTGAATGTGTAATTTAAAGATCTGGCTTCTTTGATTTTTTGTTTTGACAAGTGTTCCGACTCATATGAAGAGGTCGACAAGGAGAGGCGCACAGTTTGTTCCCATAGGAATGCCGACAATTTGTCTACCTCAAAATTCAACAAATATGTTGTCAATTAGAAACTCCAGCATACTGATAACTTGTTTCTCTGTGTAGCATGTTTTACCTTTTGTTCACTATAAACAAAATATGCCGTATGGTATCTCAAAGTAATAAATTTATAGCGTATGCTACCATTCTTATATTGAAAAGCATTCTGGATTATTTATTTTAGACGATTTTCAATTTCACATGGGGAATGGTGGTATACAGGTTTGAAAAATTAAAAGTTGTGATAGAATTAATTTCAGAGAAAGATCGAGACTTAAAATTATCCAGACGTTCTTTAGAGCTTTTTAAAATCCACAGTATTTTAGTCAATCTAGTGGACAATTCCTTTGTACAACATGCAGATGAGCCTGCAATGTACCGTTGTTTGTATGGAATTTTGTGAAGCTTAGGTATCCAATACAAACAAGGTAAGTCCTCAGATTTGCTGTTCAATGTAATATTTATTGAAGCCATGCATGAAGGACTTATGATTCGCCAAAATCTCATTCTTGTAAATTGATATGTTTTTAAATGTGGGATTACCTGAGTGCTAATTTATTTCTATTTCTTTTACAAGACACTCGTAGTAGTACGATTTACATACAAAGACAATATTACTTGAAGCTTTGTCCGCAGGAACAACAACATATTTATCGTGAAGGGATGATAGACATTTCACAGTTTCTTTGTCTCTTAAAACGGCCTTTTGTCGATCATTTACACAATTTTTCAACTTATAAATTCGACGTTTTATCAGAGACCTGATTGTTTTGACACATTCTGACAAAGTGTACAGTTCAACTTTTACTCGTTTAGTCAATGCTCTGGCAAAGTCCTCAATGGAATCCATAGTTATTTTGAAGTTATGGTTTCAATTGATGTGTTGGGGTTCTCTGAACTTAGGATTATGAGATATCACCTTTCGGAGATGTTCATGTTTAATTATGTTTAGATCCCCAGTAATAACATGGGCAGAGGGCTGTTAATATAAGGCGAGTGGGAACAGTCACATGTCAGAGGGTTTTTAAGTATTTTTTAAATCAAGGTCCTGCAATGCTTGCTTATAGTTATATACTTTAGGTGCAAGAGATATTTCTCTAATTTTTCACTATTTTCACATTTCCCAAACGATTGTGAAAAATTGTTTTCCTCACTAGTGAAATAACTGTTCTCGGCAAATGATTGGTCGAAATTTAATTATGATGTCAAATTTTCTTGGTTTCTTCTGAATTTCCTATTATGACGTCATGAAAAAGGCGACCATGCCTGATGATGTCATATGTAAAGAACACAACTTTCTGCAAATCAATGAGAAGAAAGGATAAAATCATTAGAGAAACAGATTCCACCACTGTAACTCGTGTATAACGATATTTCTCCACTCTCAACAGTTAAATTTTAATTATTTAAAAAGCTCGGCAAGCCTTGCGCTTTAATATTAAGATATTAAAATTTAACTGTCTCGAGTGGAGAAATATCATAACACACTGTTGCAGTGGTGGATTCTATTTCTTTCAAAATTAAGGCTGACGATTGTTATATCATTTCTTTTCTTGGAAAAGTTCTAGCGACGGCATTTTGTGAAAAGAAAACCTTTAATTTTCTTTCTGGCATCTTCATGTTTGCTTACTCTACGTATTTTTCGGTTGTTATGATCGACAATATGTTGACGGTGCTTTCCTACCCTTTCGCGTATAGGTATATACTTTTCTCTCTCGATTCAAGTATTGTATTTATTGTTCTTGGTACTTATGTTTATTTTGATATATTTTGCTTTAGTGCTTAATTAGTTATGTGTGTATATGTTTATTTAGTTGGGTGTCCCTTAAAGGGCACTAGCTGTCAAATTCATGTCCACCGATTTGACTCAAATTCTCATATTTGATTTATAACATAATAAAACGTATATCCAAATTACAAAAGTCTAAAATAAACAATTAACAATGAATGGACTCGATAATATGTATCAACACTTCGTGTGTATTTTTGTCTAGACGCCATCTGATTAACCATGACCTCCGAAAACTGCGACGGTCATATAACCCGATATAAACATAAATAGAAATAGAAATAGATAGATAGCGATCACATGAAATTGGGTTTTCTAGGCCTGTTTGATTTCATATTGTAGGTTAAAGAGTATGTTTATCATCGTTTTACCTGGATAAGAATGATTTTTGGTGAATCGAATGAGTCAACCAAATGGTTCATCCTTGTTTCACTTTCATTGTTGACATCCTTTTCCTTTTAATAGCTGAATACATGCGTAACCGATCTCCAGCTAAGGGTTAAATTAAAGGTCACATGAATACTGATTCAATGAGGTCAAGTATTCACTTGCAAGTGAATACTTCATCAGCGATGTTTCTTAGCTCATTTTGACCAATTTGAACCAGATTGGCTGTTAAAAGCTATTTATTATTTCAATATTTCACTTTCATTAATGATTGAACAAAACACATCATATTTAAATTTGTTTTATATCTCGTAGCGAAGGTCCGTTTAATTAAGAAATGACAAGGTATATTTTAAATAATCTATTGATCTTGTAACCAGATATTTTCTAATCTGACAAAACAAATTTATATATTCATGTACTTGTTTATTTATTAAATTGAATCAAATATGGACTATTTTTTAAAAAAATATTTCGTTACTTCCAACAGAGTCAAAATAACGTAGATTTAAGCTATTGCGTAATGATTTCATGTGTTTGCCTATAAATATATCTGTTCTACAAATCGCAAAGATACCAAAGAGGAGGAACCAGTCTACTACAACTTCCTCTCAGTGGCGTCATACCGTACACCCATTTTTCAATAAAGTTTCAATACGGGAAGTTATTAGTTCCCCAAAGATGCTTCTCATTGAAAAAAGACGAAGAATTATGTCACATGTACAAATTCTTTCGATTAAACACCGGTTACATGTAAAAATCAAAATTAAAACATAATCAAATAATCATATATACATATTAAGTTTGAAAAAATGCATTTTCTCTTAATTTATGAAATTTACGAAAGTTAGTAATGATCACTTATCATCCTGAATTACACATTTTATCAATTATTTTCGAAGAAGAGACTGGCAAACTAGAGGAAGCCTGGATAAATCATCAAAATCAAACTTGACATCGGTAATTCATTTAATCCAATTTTGAAATTTGAAAAGTAATGTTTGAACGGTAGACAGAAATAGCTTGTGCCGACCAATATCCATTCCGCCTGCCCGACATACAAATATTCCATGTATTATATTCAAGACAAACATTAAAGACGTCGTCAACCAAACTTAATTCATGTCTAAAAGAGTATACTGAGTTTGAGTTCTATGCAATAAAATATTCTTACCTTTCGAGTCAAATCCATTTGGCTTAATCCATCTTCTACAGTATACTCACTTTGGTGGATAGTTGTCTCATTAGCAATCATACCTCATCTCCTTATTTTTATATCCCTAGCCATCATTTTCGAGAACTTTTTAATTATATGTTTACGCAGATCTTTCGTCGAAGAAAAATCAAAAATTTTTGCACGGACCGCGTGAAAAATTCATAAATATGTTCATGACACAAAACATTTACAGTACAAAAAGTCATGTTAGGAGTTGTAAGTGTTTGAAAATGCAGAGGCGTCGAAAGGTTCTTGTCGCATGCGCAACGCGAATATTTCCACGCCCCTGCATTGTAAATCATTTACAAACATTGCACTGTAAATATAACTTATAGGTCACCTTCAACAATGAGTAAAACTCATACCGTATATTCAGCTATAAAAGGTCCAGAAATGCCAAAATATGAAACAATTCGAACTAAAAAGCGAACAGCCTGATCTATAACAAAATAATGAACGATTAACATAAAATTATATAACAGATAGCAATCAGACAATGCGTGCATGTTTCACTTTTTCTTGTCGCATAACACCTTGGGGTTTTAGTATTGACAAGAGAAAGACGTCACTACAGCTTCACTTGGGACAGGCAGATCCCAGACTTTTAACAAATTTTAATATAAACAGCAAAATTGTCATTGAGTCTTTCATTTTATACGGGACAAAATTACGACAAAAGAGACGGTTTTCGTTCCTCAAATCATTGTTAATTTCTCTCTTGAACAGTGATATTCCTTGGCCCTTCTAACGATTAGTTTATTTCCGAACTCGTTCACCAATTCATATCTGAAATGACGTTTCAGATTTTGATGAACGCATGTAACTTATTTTAGTTTAGAATTCTATCGTTTATTTTCTCTCTATCACACAAAATTGTTTTTCCATGTATAAACTATACACAATATGACAATTTTGCACAACCTATAGCTTGCAAAAACTCCATGACCAATGTTTTGTAGGTCATATTGAAAAAAATCACAATACAAACAAATATTTTGGTAAATTAATAAAAGATTCATTCGATTTAAATTTACCCCGATCGATATCTACCTTACATTCAATAATTATCACAAAATCAAAATGTAAATTTTACTTAAATAACGACCTTTCAGTACACACTTCTTTGATATACATTGGTTTACAGGTTTGATACCAGATATTTACAGCGGAATTATTTCAGTGGAGGACAAAATGTTTGATCTTGCCTTTCTACATTTTCAGCATTTGTATGATATGTGATAAATACATTATAACATGTCCTTTTCATATGGGTCCTGGTATCATCCGAGACTAACATAGTATTAGCCCAAGGCGCCAGCCCATATGAAAAGGACATGTTATAATCTATTTATCACATATCATTCAAATGCTGAAAAAGTAGAAAGGCAAGATCATACATTGTTGTCCACCACTGAAATAATTCCGCTGTCATTTTAATCGACGTTCCTAGTCCGTCATTGTTGTTTTGAACGCTTATGACGTCATTACAGGGCACAATAACTAGTTATTTGCAGCGGGTAGGAATATGATGATAATAATAACAACAACACCACGAAGGGTTATCCTTACGCGAGGTTAGCATGTTTGTTAACGATGTTTATGAAGGTCTGGTATATACAAAGTATATGACTGTGTAAGGTCTGTTTGCATTCTTATTAAGTCAGAGTTTGGCTTGATTTCTTTCTCTAAAACCGGCAATTACTAACAAAGCAGCGACCTGTATTTCTATCCGTAGCTACCACCTTGAATTCTGTTTCATCATATGATATTGTCAGGGCATGAATGCTTTCCTTTTAAATTGAGGAAGTTTGACATTGATGTACGTTCTAGATATGAGTTTTGTCAGAACTAAACAGTTGTATATAATACTCCTCCATTGCATTATAATGCCGGAAGTTTAGGAAATAGCATCTCTTTATCTCCAGATTTCTTTTTTTTGTATGCTCTATTCTATCTTTTGATTAGCCTTCTTATATCTGCTGTCATCAAGGGCGTCTATTTTTACATTAATAGCCGAAAGCGCATCTGGTACAGAGAAATTGGTACCGTCAATGTTATTATTACCACTGGGTCGATACCTATTATTAGTGGACTATCAGTCCCCGGATATATCACCTGCCCAGTAGCCTATACTTACGTACTGGCATTAAAATACGGATATTTTTCATTGCTGATATGAAATTTGAGAAATCATTCAAAAAGGTATATATTTCCCACTTGCAAAGCTCCGATTTCTTGTCCGAATTCGGGTATATTTTAGGTCCTCCTATGGTTTTATCAGCTCTGCAATGTTTGTATTAGTGTAAAGAAATGTTCACATTCTTGGCAGTTCATGCAGGAAATATTTCAATAGTTCCTCATTTTGTAGTTTTATCTTTTATTATATCAAATATATCTAATTTTTATACTTTTTGAAAGGTCTAATTTTGGAAATGAATACTCCCAAGGGACATAACTCAGCTATTTTATGGATTAATACAGGCAATAAAGGCAACTTTACAGCTGTGTTTTTTGCATATTTAATGTTTTGAGTGTCCAACACCTTTGTCCTTATCATCTCAAGACAGAATACTGCATTTTATAACAAGCTCTGAAATTTTGAACCACAATATGGCATATACTAAAGCATGGACTGGAGTTTAATATGAAAAATCTTGAGTTTGTGCTTATGTTGTACATTTTGGATAAAATGAATACAAATTGAATGGAACAGTCATTTTATCTGTTTAAATGGTACTGTTTACTATTATTTTAATAAGATAAGATGTGATTGGATACCGGTAGTTTATCATGCCTTTTATGAAAGAAGTATAAAAGAGATAAACCAGCATGTAGGGTGGGGACATAAAATGATCCATGTTTCTATAAGTAATGGGGACAGACAAGTATTTCTTATAGCCAAGTTTATCACAATAATTCAGTATTGCATTGATGGTCTCATAAGATTCTTTATATCTTTATATTTCCCAGTATAGGGAAAAAGTAGTATTACATTTTCCCGGCTTTAGGTTGGCTTTTGTGTACCCAAGGCAGGTGGAGGAAGTCAACTTAGGAACGCTGTGATTGGATGTAAGAGACTTCCAAATTTTCATAAATTTGATGTAAAATGACGGTGGGCATGGATACCATAAACAAGCTCCGTTGAGAGATGGTCATGATACTATTTGACTTCAATTTCTAAAACAGAATAATAAAGTACTAACACCACAAATAACTGTTTTATCCGGGTTTTATTATAAAAGTAGTAAATTTAGAAAATGTTAGTATTGTAACCTATGGAAGAATAAATACTACCGTTTTCCTAAACCTCGCAAGTAAGAGAGATCGATTACGGGAGGGACTGAATTATTCAGGTTACATTTTCCGCAAAATATATTTTGTAGATTTTTAGTATGTTGTTCATAGATAGTAACAGAATTGTTTTTCAGAGAAAACTTTGTGTTGCAATTATAGTTGTTCACCAAATTGACTAGACTAATTCGTGGTTCCCTTAAACTGACCTTATCACAATCATATTGTAAATATTACATAGATTGAGAGAATGTTTCGTAATTTAAGTTTCATTGTGTGGAAAGAATTTATCATTTGATTTTTGTTGTTTTTTTTAAGTATTCTTTATATATAATCACTTTATTGGGTTGTTTGGCCGATAATTGCAATTGATAAAGTAAAGATTGCCAGAACATTTGCACTAAACAATATGTATTCTCCTATTACAAAGTTTTATGATAAACATGTGAACATAAGCAAGACTGTTAACTCGATTTAAATTGTCTAAATTGAAAATACTAAAAGCCACGAGCAAAAGAGGAGACATTGTTCATCCAATGTATTTTCGGTCTTTTTCATAATTGGCTAAATATCAATTGTCGAGCTGTTGCCAAAATAGTCTCCGACATTTGTAAGTAAATGTATATAAGATCGTGTTTTCTGAACATAGATATCATAAAATACCAGCCGCCAGCTGTGACCCTTTTGGCGAGTGAGCGAAGCAATCGAGCAAAAATGTTTCATCTTGAGTCGAACGGCTGCTATTTTATGCCATCTATACGCAGAAAAACAGTTAATCTGTTCATCGTGCTATATCTGGTCATTTCCTTCCTTTAGACAGATGTACGCTAGACAAACGTAAGCAGGAAATATAGACGAATGGAAGTACGATAATATGTTTGCCTTTTCTTCGAATTGTGTTGTAAAACCCTATGATCGGGAAGGACAAAACGAATACCAAAGACGTGTCGTCGGTATAAATTAGCTACCAATTACAGCACTTCAAATAGTTTTAGCCACTTGGCTGAGCTCTGTATAAAGTTGGGAAGTCGCTGTTTCGTTTCGTTTCCATATATAAGTCCCATCAGTGGCGCTGGAGTCAATAACAGTTGGAAGGCCGAATTGAACTTGTGCATATTTGAAGAACATCTTCAATTTTCAATAAGCATTGATTTTAAATGATGTATGATTTACCTTAGTAATTGTCTTATGCGTATTTGTGTTTCGCAATTCAAAGCTATTTTACTGAAAATTAACTTTAATTTGATGAAAGAAACACATTAATAAACTTACTTGTTAAGACTGAAGTTGAGAAGCAAGGAACGAAAAGCATAGCTAATATTAATTTATTTTGTTATATATCAAAATAAAAAGCGAATGAAGAAAGTAGAAGTAAAACGAATATCAATAATTATTGCAATAAATCTTACCCAAAGTGAGTTTTATGAAGTTATTCCGCTATTGTCACTATCAATACGCATACTAACCCGGCAACAGGTAAAACATACCTTTTTAGATTATGTCAATTTCTACCTAACAAAGTGCAAAATGATTTTCGGAAAATGATAGGCTCGCAGAATTCCTTTTCTTTTAAGAAAACCAAAAAAAATGGGAAAATCTGAATGCAAATATTCGCGTGCCCATATCAATAAAAAAGTAGTAACATAACTCTTTCAGTCAATTTTGGTTTAATCTGATTTATTTCCTAAAACGTAGATCTACATTTACTTGTTAAAACCAGTTGCACGGCAATATCCGATTTATAAAATTGAATATGAATTCGTGCGGAAAAGCAACACACAGTTTGTCCTGGTTGAAACTCCGTTCCATCGGTCTCCCACATGCAAATAGAGCATTGTATTGAGTCTAGTTAGGTATACTGCTGAAAACATACTAAATATATTAAGATAGTACACTGTCACTTGTTCCATTTTGTATGTACAATATTTGTCTTGAAGAAGTACAGCCTTCAACAATGAGCAAAACCCATACCGCATAGTAAGCTATAAAAGGCCTCGAAGTGAAAATGTTAAACAATTCAAACGAGAAAACTAACGGCCTGATTTATGTACAAAACGATGAACGAAAACAAATATGATATACAGCAACAAACGAAAACGGTACCACTGAATTACAGGCCCCTGACTTGGGACAGCCACATACAGAATGTGGCGAGATTAAACTAGTTTGTTGGCGCAAAACCCTCCCCATAACCTGGGGCATGGTGTAACAGTACAACATAAGAACAAACTATAGAAATCAGTTGAAAAGAGCTTAACTCTTAGATCGATACAAAGCAGAAAATCATCTAATAAAACACAGACCGGACATGGCAGGGTATTTATACATCTCAACAACAAAAAGACACTAAGTACAAATCTACGGAAGCCCATTTAGGACCTCCAAAAATATATATTTGAATTCGAAATCACGAATTAAAATCGTTATTACAATTGAAGAATTCGTTATAACAGATTAAATTCGTGATAACGAATTTACGGAATTAGTTATAACAATTTTGTAATTCGTCATAACGAATTAAATTCGTTATCACATTTTTTGTAATTCGAGATAACGGATTAAAATCGTAAGAACGAATTTTATAAATCGTGATAACGAATTGTATAAATCGTGATAACGAATTGTATAAATCGTGATAACGAATTGTATAAATCGTTATAACGGATTGAATTCGTTATCACGAATTCATAGAATTTGTTATCACATTTTTGGTAATTCGTGATAACAAATTAAAATCGTTATAATGAATTTCATAAATAGTTATAACGGATTAAATTCGTTATCACAAATTCGTAGAAATAGTTATAACGAATTTAATCCGTTATCACAAATTATACAATTTTTATAACGATTTTAAACCGTTATCACGAATTACAATAATCTGTGGTAACGAATTTAATCAGTAATCACGAATTACAAAAAACTGTTATAACAAATTACACAAATTCGTGAGAACGATTTTAATCCATAATAACGAATTATAAAGTTCGTTATCACGAATTACAAAAATTGTGATAACGAATTTAATCCGTTATTACGAATAACAAAATTTGTTATAACTAATTCCATAAATGCATGATAACGAATTTAATCTGTAATAACGAATTCTAGAATTCGTGATAACAATTTAAATTCGTGATATCGAATTCGAATTATATTTTCGGGAGGTCCTAAATGGGCTTCCGTAAAAATCTGAGAGTATTCGCAGTTATTGACAGCTAGTTCAAAGCCAATAACAGCTAATCAAAAATCATTCGTCTAAGACTAAAATATCAATCAGAAAACATCCGACATCCAATGGATTTAGTGTAAAGTCGTCATTAACAGTCAGAGAAAACATGATCTTGTGCAATTCCAAGATACAGGTATCGACAGATTATAGAGCCATGAATGTACATATAAAACAAATATTTAGTTTGGTTTTAATTTACTAACAACAAAATCAATATTTAAACCAATAAAACAATATTCATAGATCTAATTACAATGTTGAATTGGTAACCTTTTAGAATAAGTTTATTTAAAGGATCGATAAGTTTATCCGGATCGTATCTAAATATCCGGGCTCGGTAAACAAAATCTCCGTAAACATTAGGATGTGTTATCTCGTTTGAAATACGTTTTCTACAGGTACAAATGTACAGCCAAACTTTCAAACCAAATCTTTGTATTTATGAAAGAATTTAGTGAAGGTTTTAAGTATTTGTGGTTACGAAATCCCTGACTTAATAATTAACCAGTAGTATATAGATTACGTTCATTGAAATCCAAAACGTCACAACAGACACCGGCATAGCGAACAAGTTGTGATATATGAACACCGTTAGAAGGTACCAAAGGCACATCACCGTCTAAAAGGAAAATTAAAAATAGGGAACGAAAAATCGTCCCTTGTTAGAGTTTCCATGTAAAACTGAAATATTTAAATCTAGGAAAGGACAGTTATTACCGTTTATATTTTATTTATTTAAAATAAGTTACTTTGGGTATATTTCGGCAGTATATTTAGAAAATTCTTAATTATTTAACGAAAAAATATCATCAAGATAGCGGTAAGTGTTGTTGAATTTGTCAATGAAATGCAATTTAGACGGGTTTTTACTGAGTTTGGTCATAAATTGTGATTCATAACAGTACAAGAACAAGTCTGCTATTAAAGGGAAGCAATTGGTGCCCATAGGAATACATACAACTTGTCGATAAACTTACTGCCGAAAAGTACATAAATGTTGTCAAGGAGAAAATTAGCAGCTTCAATCATCTCATCACAGCTCCAGTAAGTATATCTAGCATATTTACATTCTAATTAGAGAAGAAGGCTTTAAACGAGTTGCAGCAAATATATTTGCAATCAGATTTATAAAACAACCATTTAATAAGATAGGAAAAAATTTGTTTGATTGTATAGAAGTGTAGTATACAGAGTGGAAAAGTCAAAACTGTCAACCGAATCAAAGGTCCCATCAAAAGCACGTAATTTATCTAAAACATCCAAAGAATTTTTACACTCCAAAATGGTAAATTCCACTGTTTTCGTATGTTTTATCACAAAAATAACGATAATTTCTTTGATAGTAGTTAAGGCACTCGTTAAAAGCACCGAAAGATTTGTAGTAGAGAACTTACTAGAGGCCGAGATGAAACAATATTTTATGTTTGTTTGTGTAGTTTAGGTAACAAATACATAGTGGGGACCTTCAAATATTCAGAGGAGGCCTTAAGCTGAGCTGTGGTAGTGACATGATTATTTATTATGTGACTCTCTGTGGAGCGTACGGCCTTGAATGTAGTTGAATGTACAATTTCATTCTTAAGGACTTCCGTGTAGTATTTACGTCATACCACCACCACAATGTGGGCTGCTTTGTCGGCCGGTACGAACACAAAACGCTTTGATAGTACTTGAATATTGTTTTAATCCTAGACATGGGCGTATTACTTACTCTTTTATTTATTTCATAATTATTTTCGAAATGTGATATGCGAATATCAACAATATTCAGACATTTATTTAAAAGGAATCAAGTGACTTTTTCATATTTCTCCGTTTACACCATTGTTTACAATAGGATGAAAAATCATCTTTAATAACCTGACGACACTTTTCCCAATTTATTTTCGACGGTGGACGATATTTTGGAATTTTTTCAGAAAATTTATAACCTTTCGGTCTTGAACGATGTTGAGGTCCCTTGTAATTACATGCCCACAGGGATCAAGTCTAAACTTCGATGTTTCACAGTCTCATGTTGAAGGAGCATTATTGTCTAATGTAACTGACGTATAATTAAAATTAAACTTCTACTGTTTTTTTATACGAATAAGAAATTATAGGTGGCTCAATGTTATCAAAATATGGAGGTATAAAGTTTTGAACGGTAGAGTCATGAAAAATACTAGACAAATTAATAAAATCAATACCTCTATTAATGTATTTTATTTTTAGAAAACACTTTTATGATCTTGATGTTTGTCAATTTGGGTGAACAGTCTATGGTGACAAAAACTGTAATAATCCGTGTACACTCATATTTTGGACTGAAATCCGATATTGTATCACACTCGTCATAAATATTATGTAATTTACTAATTGGCATTTGACCCAGTTTGCATAATAATTGATGTCTACTATTGTTTTTAAATATAGATAAAAAATCATCAAGTGTAAAATTAGAACGATGTTTATTTCGTTGATTGCGGTTAATGCGATTGCCATGAGACCTATGATTGCGTTGTCTTTTATCAATAATAGTCATGATATCAATAGAAGAAGTTTTAGATATGTTCCCTTGACCCATGATATTGTGATTTAGACCTAGGGATACGCTGTCTGTAGTCGTTTACATAATCGGAATGTCTGTCCATTATTAATTGTTCCTTGTACGCTTGATTGGACCTTCAGCTATAGCGGGGTTATAGTTATGACCGAAACTAATATTAATGACAAAAAGGATTCTCGGGAATCATTTTGTTTTCCGGAATATTCCCTTATCTATCATAGTGGAATAATCGTTAGAGAGGAAAACAAACTATTGTTTGCATATTTATAAATCATAATTATTTATTCGGATATAAATTTAATTAGAAGAGCCTTGGCAGTAGTCATAATAGTTCTGTTGCGGTTTCTAGAATTTAGATAGCACAATCTAGTTTTTAAAGCTCGATTGAGCTAGTGGTGTGTCAATATGTTTCATCGACTTCAAATAAAGCTCTTTGAATTTGTAATTGTACAACCCTTAAATGTTGAAGAATGTCCCCTCACACATTGTGTCAATATATTGCAATTCAATGCGACTGTCATACAAATTAGAGGTTTAGTTAGCTATAAAACCAGGTTTAATCCACCATTTTCTACATAATGAAATGCCTGTACCAAGTCAGGAATATGACAGTTGTTTTCCATTCGTTAGATGTGTTTGAGCTTTTGATTTTGCCATTTTATAAAGGACTTTCCGTTTTGAATTTTCCTTGGAGTTCGCTGTTTTTGTTATTTACTTTTTAAACATGCTGCTTGACGAATAATGCCCTGAGAAAATAGGCCTTTACAGAGCAGGCAAAACATAAAGTAGGCATGAAATACAGAGCCGAGGGTAACGACTGCAAGGCAGTTAAAATCATTATATTTTTCGAATTATTCCTTACTAACTCAAAATGAATAATCATTAGAGAGGATAAGACATTACTGTATTCATACTACCCTTAGTGTAGAATTTGATTTGAAAGACGACAAGGCGACAGACAATACGGGTATGTTTCATTTATCGTTATAGATTTTAATAAAAAAAAAACAATTAAAATTATCGACAAATATTGCATTTTTATTTTAAAAGAAATTTTCATGAAATACTTGATACCGTATCATAGAATAATGTATCATCTAATAGATGGGGTTTTCATAATCAGTAGTTGCTAGCATGTTCTTGCATAACAAGAGAACGTTCCCAATCTCAAATTACTACGACAAACAAAACAAAACAGCCTATCTGCATGCCACAAATTATGAAGTTCTGTATAACAACCCCAAACTAAACCATAACCAACCGTGGAAAGGCATAACTCGACCATAGACAACTTTTGCATGACCTAGTTGATCGAGTGTTCTCGGAAATATACACGATACAGAGGTGTTTTGATGATTTCACAAAAGCATGTGATCACATTCTGTCGAGTGAAGAACACAAATCTTCAACCGGAAATTTGCAGATCGGGTTTATTTATTTTATATATTTATCGTGTACTGTAAGCTTACACATACCGGATTTGTGAGATTAGATCGTTGACTAGTGTAATGTATATGTTGAAAAAATTGCTTCATGATATGTCTCTAGTATAGATATTAGTATCGATGAAAACCGTATACAAGAGATATTTCAGATACACTACAACAGTCTGTAGGTAGAACGATAGAACGGTAGTATTACATGTGACATAGGGATAAGGATATCCTAAAACTTTTCAGAAATTTCACCACTATCTAACACTGACTCAGAACCCATACTCACAGTTATGTGAATATGTATGATGAACCGTATTCCTTTTCTGCTATCTTTATAAACATAAGACTACTTGTGCTTTGCGGCATGGTATAAAATTGGAATAAAATTTGTTTTCACCTGTATGTGACATTATTTTATTACACTTGATTCATCCATCAACTAGGAAAGATATGTATTTTTGGCCAGTCACAATGTTCAGATATATTGACCTACATGTAAGTAGGATACACGAAAGAGTAACATAGTTCCCAGAAAGTAAATACTGCCATTCCCCCTGTAAACTTGCACAATATTTTCGCTGTATACATTAAATGAAATTCACAAATACTCATCAGATGGTTGTGAACGGATACTAATTTACTTACTTTTTCCGTGTCTGAAATAATGATGCGATATTCGTTTCTGCTACAGCAATAACACCATCAACATCTGTTTCATCTAATGGTTGAAACACATCATCGATTTCTATATGAATTTATATAATACATTGAAAGAAAACATTATCATAACAAATCAGTTCAAAAGTGAGAAAAGAAGAAGAATGAAAACGTTTTACATATGTACATGATGAATATAGGTCAAATTGTCATTAGCCTAAATTATATGACTACTTACAGTAGGCAGTTGCCTATACATATGTCAAGCTTTAAATCTTTCCAATCATTTATTAATATGTGAACAGTTGTGACCAGTATGTGGCGGATCATAGCCATTCATCATCAGTGTTGTGAAAACCCGACTAAGCAACCTACTCAAGGTACTTTTTAAATAAGTTGTTTTCTAAGTGTATTAACATTAAAGCGAACATAGCTTTCCAACAGATAACAGCACTGAATTGTGTTTTTTTTTTTTCTAGATTAATGATGTATCTTCATTATTAAGTAATATCTATCATGTTGAACGTGGGCAGTGTATTAAAGGAGAACATTTTCGCCGCTGCCTCCTTCAAATACCCCTTCCCTACTACAACTACTTTTACTGTTTGAAATATTAACAGTGTTTTGGTAAACTGTATCTTGATGTTTTTGTTTTTTTTAAATATTAAAAATCGCGATAAGTAATTCTTATTTAATAAAATAGACTGGCTTGAACTTATACTTCTGCTGTCGTCATATTGGTCCGAATCGGTAGTGCTTGGCCTGTTTTCTTCTACGTCATAAAATTCTTGTTTACAATAAAATATAATATAGTGTTAAATATAAACAAATAGCAGTATTCACAACTTTTCTAATAGAACCAAAAGATGTACAAACTGTTATTTACTGCTATTGTAAAACGTAAAACTATTTACACAAAAGAACAAACAGATCTACAGACAAGAGAGGCGAAAAATACCAAAGGGATATTCAAACTCATTAGTCGAAAAAAAATTGACAATGCCATGGCAAAAACCGAAAAACGACGAAAAGACAAACAACAGTACACTAAACACAGCAAAGAAAAGTAAAGACTGAGCAACACAAACTCCACCAAAACTCGGGGGAGATTTCAGGTTCTCCGAAAGAGTAAGTTGATCCTGCTCCACTTTAAACATTAAAACATTAAACAAAAAACAAGTATGATAGACAGCGACAACTTTTATTAATTTTAAATTAATTTTAAATTATAGGCTCCTGGTTTTGACAGACACAAACAGGATGTGACGGGGTTAAAAATGTTTGCAAGCTTAACCCTTATTCATGGTTTCAAGGGCAAAACAATATATTTTAAATACAGAAAGACTATGTTTCTTACTCAAACATTTACATTCAATCATTAGTTCAATGCATTACTTTATTGATTACAGTCTTTCATATGCAATGTCTAAGGTATAAATAATCTATTTTATTTAAATATATAACAAAAGAATGTTGTAATTGAAAACTGTAATTCGAGAATTTTATAAAATTTATTATTGCTATTTTCATTGTTGCAAATGCACTTGTTTTGTGGTAATGGCATGTTCTTGCCGGCGAGAGAAGATAAACACAAGATAAATCACAATAATCGAACACGTGGGCTGCTTTTCATGAATACTGAAACGCAGATCGAAATATTAGAACACGATCTTCATTTTAGTAGCTTATGAAGCAGTTTCACACTTGTTTTACATTAGAAAAGGACACGGAATGCGTAAAATGTATGTAATATTTTGTAAACAAACAATGAATAATGTATCCTAGTAATTCTTCTTTAAGTTTCTAGCGATCCTTCATTTATTGAAGATTCTTCGCCATATAATTTACATCGTCTGCGAATGATTCAAGCACAAGAGTGATTCACGACCATAAAATCATTTGAAAGTTTGTTTTTTAACGGAAATGAAAAAAAACAACAAAAACACGGACAAAAATTAATGTGTATTATAATTTATATAAAACTGAGAATGGAAACGGGACTACAATCCGACGACTAAATAGCAGAAAACGACCCAAAGCCACCATGGGTATGAATCTATGATGGGTATAATTTCAACACAGCAAGAAAATCCAGCCCCGGAGGCAGGAATTCAGCTAGTCCCTAAACAATAATGTATTGTCCAGGGAAAATGGACGTCAAACTTAACAGCAAAACATATAAATGAACCAAAAATTAAATACATACAAGACTAAAAAGACTAGAATTTCCTGACTTGGGACAGGGTGAGGCGAACAATATTTCAGCGAGCTGAAACCTGTTTTGTCAGATGTTAACCCTCCACTATACCTCTACCCAATGGAATAAGCAAACACACAGCAATACCCACACAAAATGAGCGATGCTCATTGTACAATGTACTTGTGATAAATGTTATAACACATTATTTACAGACCACTTAGGGTCCAGGAGTCGTTTTCACATTAAACTTACAACTAAGAACGATAGTACAATGTAAGTCATAAACAATTCATATACGGTCAATGTTAGTTGTGAGTTTTTTTTTTTCGACTCGTGTGTTGACTAAATCACCATTTATTTGCGGCTTGGCAGTTCTGATGTATTTAAAAAGAAGATGTTGTATGATTGCCGATGAGACAACTCTCCACAAGAGACCAAATGACACAGAAATAAACAACTATAGGTCACCGTATGACCTTCAACAATGAGCCCATACCACATAGTCAGCTATAAAAGGCCCTGAAATGACAAATTTAAACAATTCAAATGAGAAAACTAACGGCCTAATTTATGTACCAGAAATGAACTAAAACAAATATGTGACACATCAACAAATGACAACCACTGAATTACAGGCTCCTGACTTCATGGACTTGGGACAGGCACATACATACAGAATGTTGTCTACATCAGACACAATAAGTAAATTAATACTAATGACCATTTGATTTTTCGGAAAAAAGGCAGGAGTTTCTTTCTTTGCAAACAGAATTTTCATTTACCTGTTGTTACATGTAGTTCAGATTATTAGTCCTCACCGACGTCGAGGGGGACTTTAGGTTTGCACTCTGTCCGCCTGTCTGTCCATCCGTCAGTTTGGCAAATCAGTTTCCACACTTTATACGCCTGTTTACGGACGATTGTATGTATTATGGTATACCGTTGTCCGTCTGTCCCTCCGCCGTCGTCAACATGTCGGACATTAACTCAAAAACGCTTTAACCAATTTGCATAAAACTTTGGTGAATTGTTTATATCTATTGACGTGAGCTCCCTTCGCTTTTTATAAATTTTAGATTTTACGCCCGAGTTATGGGGTTTTATTCATTAAAAGGGGATTTTCCAGTTTTCGAACAATAACTCAAGAATGCTTTCACCAACTTGCAAGAAATTGTGGTGAATTGTTTATATCTATTGACATGAGCTCCCTTTAGATTTTATATATTTTAGATTTTACGTTTCTGAGTTACAGGGTGTTATTCATAAAAAAAGGGGGATTTTCCAGTTTTCGGACAAAAAATCAAAAATTCTTTCAGCAGTTCTTATGCAACTTTGGTGAATTGATATATCTATTGATGTAAGCTCCGTTTAGAATTTTATAAATTTTACATTTCTGAGTTATGGGGTTTTATTCATTAAAAAAGGGAGGATTTTCCAGTTTTCGGACAATAACTCAAAATGCTGTCAGCAATTCTCATGAAACTTTGATGAATTGTTTATATCTATTGATGTAAGCTCCCTTTACATTTTCATAAATTTCTAATTTGACATTGAGAATTAATTGAACTTTATTTGTTTATAGTCTGACAACAGATTTACTAAGTATTGCGCAACAGCACAGTGTATTGCACAACAGCAAGAAATCTTTAATTGAATATAAATTCAATTCATATAACCAATTTCAAGTTCTTTGACTGCATATATTCAGAAACCTATAATATTTCAAATTTTAATTACAATCCAAATTCAGACCTGTATCAAGCTTGAATATTGTCCATTTTGCCCCAACTGTTCAGGGTTGGACCTCTGCGAGGCTTAGTTTATTTTCTTCATGCTTGAAGATATTGATTTGATATTTGGTGTATTGTTTTATCATGACAAGTTACAGATCAAGTTTGAATTATTTTCCAGTCTGGTGTTTTTGCAAGAGTTATGGTCCTTTGACTTCGAAAATTTCGCTCAAATAATCAGTTTTCTGCACTTTTTTCGTCATGGTTGAAATATATTGATTTGAAAATTGGAACATAGTTTTATCATGACAAGAAACATATCAAGATTGAATTTTGTCCCGGTCTGATGATTTTGTGCAGAGTTATGGTCCTTTGACTTAGAAAATTCGCTTAAATAATCAGTTTTCAACATTTTTTTTTCATGCTTGGTTATATTGACTTGATATTTGTTATACAGTTTACTCCATGACAAGTTGTAGATCAAATAAAATTTTGTTCCAATAGGCAATACAATGAATTTTTAACTGGTAGGGGACTATGTATTGTTATGCAATACTACAGAATGCTTGTTCATATATATGAGTCGTTTTGCTCTGATTCCTGTTGTTACATACTTGTTTCCCCTAAATGTGTTTCTCACTAATTCCTGATTGTACTGTGCATGCTTCTACTAGGTTATCTGGCTGGAATTTTAAAGAAATTGATAAAAATACAAAACAAATATGAACTCTTTAAACATTTTATGTACATTTTTGGTTGTGCAATGTTTCTGGAAAACTTTGATTTCAATCCCCAAAACTAACAGTTTTCTCAGCTGTATATATGTTGTATATTTAAATATTGGGAGTAACTCCACCACCCTCTTTTTCAAAAATTCTGGGTCCACCCCTGTAGATTATTCATGTAAAACTTGGCACATATCAAACTGTGTTGATTATTTAATAATAACATGGATAAGGTGAGGTGCATATTAAACTATATATTTTAAACAATTTACTGTTGTATTAAAATTTTGTTCTCTTTGCAAAATTTTATGTCAAATGTTTTAATTAATAAAGTTATACCAGTATATGTTTTGCTAGAACAGTACACTTTTCATGGACAGAATTAAAAAGTTAGATTAATTCAAATCAGGCTATGCTTATAAATTAGTTGGAATTGAAAAGGGGGTACATGTAATAGTTCTTATAATTATTATCACAGTGGCAACATGTAAAGGTTATTCGTGTTATTTCATTGATTTGATACTTTTATAATTTCTTTATTACATACAAATGAATGTACATTTATTGTACATTTTAACATATGGGAAGTGAACGTCCATATTTTGAGTTAGAGCTGGTAGATATTCTATGATTTCAATATATATTTTGCCTAAAAGTAGAACATTATATTAAAAAAAGATGTGGTATGATATCCAATAAAACAAAAGAACAAATGACACAGAAAGTAACAACAATAGGTCACTGTACCACAACATGCTCAACAATGAGCAAAGCCCATGCCACATAGTCAGCTATAAAGGCCTGTAAAAATCTTATTGAGAAAGTGCAAGTCTAGTGCGTTTTTTTTATATTTTCATTTACGGGTATTGCCTAAAAGAAATGCAGTTAACAAAATGTTACAAATGTGTATCCAGGATTTCGAAAAAGGGCAAAAGGCTTCCCAAACTAGGCACCATTTGAAGTGGGACATGTAAAAGGCTATGAATTAACCATATACCTCCCTAAATCCACCTCTGTGAAATAATGACTTAATTTAATTTTCAAACTGAATAGACATTTTTATAGACTTTGCATGACCTTAGACCTTAGATTAGGGAATTATAAAAGAGTTGACAAAGTAAAAATACAATCTTTATTAAAGACAATACTGATATATCCATTTTAATCATTTAGCTTAGGCAATTAATTTTTACATTTAATAATTTAACAATTTTAACTACATGTACACATATCAATTTTGTGGTTTAAAAATTTAATATTGCAAAATGTGCTTTTAAATGCCCTAATATATTATGTAGCATGTATTTAAAGCAATTGAAGAATCATTCAATGTATCAAGGATTCAAGATTTATTACAATTATTCAAAATTTAAATTAATATGTGCCTGTGCCTGAAAAATAAAAGATTATCAAAAGAAAGTGGTTTTACATGCATGACATAAAATGTATTTTTCTACCAATTTAAAATTTTTAAGGTTTTTAATTCTTCCACATGAGTATAAAATGTTCTTGGCCATGTATAATTAAATTAAAGAAAACGACTGTGCAAGGGCTGTATAGCCAGTCAAGGTCGTTAAAACTCCCATCATCATCATGATTGAAAAAGTTATTTGGTCAATTTAAGCAATAACGCATATTTACACATAAAATTAATACAGAAGCTATAGGAAATAAATTCTTTTGCATATGTTAAGAAGTACAATGTATGCTGATGCAATATATTTTCAATTTTACTTTTAGTGGAAAACTTGCATGTAATTTTAGTCCCAATTGTCATACACATGTTCATTGTATTTGGTGAACTTAATGTTCTATCAAAGAAAATAAAGGTAGTATATGAAATGAAAAGGTACATTTATCAAAATAATTTACTGTTGAGAACTCTACAAATCTCAAAAACATGGTTTTAGCATAAAAACATGTGTGCACTAAAAATTTTGTGGGGGGACAGGTATTTGCATAACCTGATTATACAGAACAGGATTTAAAAAATTGGCACACTGTGAAAAGAAAGTCATAAGGTTATATGAATAAAATAAATCTGTAAAGTTGGCCTGCTACTAATCAAACCATGCCTTGCAACACTTTTAAATTAGTTAATTTTTTTGGAATTTATTGAATCTGAAGAAGTAATGTATGGGAACTGAAATATGATCATAAATGAGTACTTTTGTCACAATACTGCATGTTGTTATTTATATTTATTTGAAAAGTTGCCAAGATTGGATTTTATTATGCCCTGCCACAAATGTGGATAGATTATATAGATACTAGTATACCCTTGTCAGTCCATAAGTATGTACATCCCTTTCCAGTTAAGTTTTGCATTTAGCTCCATTTCTCAGAAACTAATGGTAATATATCAATGATATTTTTTCTCCACAGACATCTTGTATACTAGTAGTACAATACATTACTTGAGTCACTATGACCTACATTTATTGCTTTTGTGTCTTTGGCTAAGTCTTGTGTTTAGGTTCATTTCACAGAAACCTATTGTGATATATCACCACTACAGTATTCTTTTATGGTACCACTCAGGTCATCAACAATTTGATTACTGTGACCTACATTTAATGGCAGGACATCCTGTGTCTTATAGACACATTTCTATTTAATACAAATCTAATAACACACTATTTAACCTGAAATTTTTTATGTTATGTTATTTCAAAAGCATAAAATGGATAAATTAACAGATATGAAAAAGGATTAAATGGCGGTGTATCAGGTTCAACTATCTCATTAATTAATTTTTATACATAAACAAGTACTAGGAAATGAAATTAAGTTCAGATCAACTTTGTTCCTATATGATACAGATTAATTGACTTAGATGAATTTTATCAAAAGGAAGATTACGAAAACCTCTATTTACAAGGTCTAAATCACGTGGAAGTTATCAATATCATACAAATTAAATAATAAATTACCCACAATATCATTAGAAAACATAATCTGTTAATAAATTGTTCTTTTGAGACAAGTGATTTGACATATGGTTTCCTCATAGCATTTAACAACTGCCATTGCGTGTAAATGATAACGTACTTTATTGACAGGGGTGTGTTCCTGACACAAACACGCACAATTGGAAACAAGCGTTAAAATGAACAATGTTAAATGAATAACCTAAAATAAATAATTTAGCCAAAAAATAAATTATATGCAAAAAATCAGCTACAAGTAATTTTTCTGACAATAAAACTGCATATTTCATCTGATCTGCAGCATGTACAGCTGTGAATAGATAACTTACTTAATAAATTCTTTTTGAAACAAAATCTGATTATATATTATAATTTTATATTAATGTGATCTACACAATAGCACGAATACATTTTACCTTCATACGGTGAAACACTATATAGAGAAGATTACTCGCCATAAATGGTATTCACTCAGGAACCAATTTTGTTTCCACTCGTTGTTAAATGATATATGTCGCTCCATTTTGATGAACTGGAAATCATTTTATGAATTTAAGGCTAATCACGTAACATTCAACTTGTGTTATAAACCTTAGCTCATATTAAAATTTGCATTGTAGACCTTTTGTTGCTCGAACACAGTTTTTTATGATTGTACTAATCAAGTTATATTTAATACGATAACAATTTGTCTCTTTTTATTTGTTTTCTGAGGAAACAAACTCTTTTTCAATACCTTGAACATTCTGTTGTACAATTTTATGCTAGTTTCATTGATGGCTTGTACCCATTTCCTCCTCTTCTCCTCACAATCACCTTTCTTAAAAATAATTTTATCATAAAATCATAAAAAATTGCAATAACATCATGTTTTCTTTTGTGAGAATTGACTTCAGGCCCGAGAACACAGTTATTTCGTAGTGCATTTCTTTTAGACAATAAATTCAAATCAAAACAATCGCACCTGCTCTATCTCAAAAGATTTTTACAGTGTAGTGTATTACTATTGATACAAATAATATCAAAATTATAGAAACTTCTACCAGCTCTAACTCAAAATATTGACAATTCTGTGTTAGGGGGCTAAAATTCAGTTTGACAGCTTCAGACATTCTAATTTTGACCATTTTAACTGGACCAAATCACTACTTAACATAAAGATTCAGAACCCAAATTTTTTTAACATGTAAGTTCATCCCTTACTTAATATTTCATGCATAAAATATGTATTAGTTACCCTATGAAAACTGTTGGTTAGTAGTAGATACACGAAGGGTGGGACTAACTGCACGAGAAAGCTCAGCTTTCGAGTGTGTTTTAGTCCTACCCATCGTATCTACATACTGACCAATCGTTTTCATTAGGGTAAATAATATGTGCCATGGTTGGTTTTAGAATACAATAGGTCCCGTGCATTCGCTGTCGAGTATTCTTTGTCCTGTCCATTGTGTATCTACATACTGACCAATCGTTTTTATATAGGGTAAATTAAATGAGTAATGGTTATTAGGCCCGTGCATTCGTGGCTCAGCACCTACAGTACGATGGACGTGACGGAGATAGATTTTAGAGGCACACTGGGACAACACTGTCGATGATGTTACTTTGTCGCAAATTTGCGATGATATAGGAAATGAAAACATCGCAGCTGAGAAGCTAAAAGATTTAAGTTTGAGTCAAATGTTGGACATGTATGAGGTCAACGCGGAGATGGATAAAACGATAGACACGCCTGGTAATTTCGATTTAATGGAGGTTGAAATAACTCCTGAAAATGTTATCGAACAGCTTGAGAAGGCGGTTGATAGTTCACATAGTTCGCGGTATTCGTTTGTCGACGATGCAAGTGTTGGAACTTTAATAAAATCTACAGAGAGCAAAAACACACGGAAAAACACCAATTGGAGTATAGCGAGTTTTAATGACTGGAGAGGTGAACGAATGATGAAAACAAATTGTGTTATTCCTGAATTGCTGAACTTCACGGCTATGGATATTAATCAGTGGTTGAGCAAATTTGCAATTGAAACTCGCCGGAAAGATGGAAAACCTTACCCTCCAAGAACACTGTATATTTTATGTGTCGGTTTATTGAGGTGTCTCAGAGAAAATGGTGTCAATTTGAATTTTTAGATGAACTTGATTCCAGGTTTTATGAATTCAGACGCGCTGAGTGCAAGAATGATAGAGCTAACCGCTCAAGGGTGGGAACTGCAACAAAATATCTAAAGAAACAGAAAAACATCTCTGGGATAAGGGCCTTCTTGGGAAGACAACAGCAAAATCCATGACCAGTACCATGTTCTACTACTCTGTTTGGATTACGAGGGTCGACAAGCACAAACATCTGAACACAGACCAGTTCGACCTGGGAGTAGATCAGCGAGGAAATACATAAATTTCAATGGGAGGCTAGTAAAACATACAAAGGTAAGACGATTTTCCTATAATTGTGTTGATAAAATGCATTTGATATACCATCGTTTATTCGTTAGGTTTTAATTCGCTGAAGCGAAAGACTTTTGGAACTGTCTGTGTTTATCGGTGCTGATAACAGGAAAATACCGAGAAAAGGAAAATTGAAAAACGGGGGTGTGGCATGTATGTTTTCGAAAATAAGACAAACAAATAATCCGCCAGTAATTGGGGAACAAACTTGAGTCAAAAAAGTTAAATTTGAAAAAGAAAAAAAAATGAAAAAAACCTAATTACCCCCCTCCAAATCACACACATTTTATAGGTTAGATCAGTGGTCGGTCCCTTTACATATATTTTATTTAAATTATAGAGTATGTGGTAAATAAATTAAACAGTATTGGTAACTACAAAAGAATGCCTAGTGAGGGTAAATTAACCTCATACTGTATTTTTAACCGGGTGAATGAGCCACGGGGGGGGGGGGCACTTCGGTTAAAAGTAGGTACAGGTGTGCCGGTGGGATTTGAAAAACACTCCCATTCATAAAATGCCTAAGACCAAAAATCCGACCCATTCATATATTTTTGCATAGAAATAATGACCCATTCATATATTTATCTGTTTATGCATAACAATTATTATCTATAGTGCGTAACACGATTCTGTGATGGAATTCGATGTTTGCTATATCATGATTCACTTAAAGGCAGTTTATGACAATACCAATTAAGTAATTAGAATGAAATTTTTTGCATTATTTTTAGAAATGATTTTGCTATGAATAAATGTAACATTTGTCAAAAAGACAGCCTTTTAAAAAGATAAAATTTCTGTAAAAAGTCAATAGTTATGTTGACTTTTGAAGCCCAAACTTTGTATTGCTATACTTACGCTAATGAGTGATCTGAAAACTATGTTAAGACAGACATATAGGCTATTTGTTTTAGGTATTTTTGTCATATAGCTCTTCAACTGTTTCGGTACTTATACATCCTCGGATTTCAAATGTTTGGCTTTGAGCGTTCCTGATGAAGGTAAATCCAGAAAAGCGCTTCGGACGCATGAAATTATTGAACGTGTTGTTTTCAATTTTTTAAATGAAATTTCAGCAAAAGTTTGGTCAATTATTTTTCGGTTGTTATTACAAGAAATCATCAAATAAAATCTGTCATTTTCTCCCAGCCCAATTTACCTCTCACACTTATTTTGATTTGGACTGGTCATTGTTATTCAATTCCTACAGTTCAATTGGACATAGTAAATTTTCAATTTTACCTATTACATTTCTATTTAAACACACGAATACAGTCATTTAATTGACATCCAGTGAGCACGCGGACGAGTTCATCTTTTTTATAAATGAACACAAGGTATGGAAGGTTAGATTTGTTAGTTCTTACTTTTTCACATATTTTTCATAATACAAAGAATCTTTAAAGTATCAAAATAGCACATTCGTCAGAAATGGAAGAAACTTTATAGATTATCCTTTTTTATCCGTTCAACGAGTTGTTATTTTGAAGATAAATACTGAAATACATTTTACACACGTTTATGCAAGGTAAAACAGTTAGCTGTCCTATCAGAAAATGCATTTTTCACTGCGATTTTGCTGTTACAATTCCGAATAAAACAAAAAGAAAGCAGCGAGTTAATAAAGCCATAATATAACCGATCCACTTATTTTCTATCGTGAAAAGGTGATTTGATCATATTTAGGCCGAATTCGTCTACCCAACGCCCTCCCGTGGAATGAGCTTGTGAGCTTGTCTAAAATTTATATGAGCCTGTGCCTGAAAATAGAGATTTTTGAATTAAGGAAGCCTTACATAAACATACATTTTGTCAACCAATTTGAAGTTTTGAAGTTTTTAACCATACATTATTCTTTCATATATATTAAATGTACTTTAAATGTAAAGAAAAGTTACAAAAGCATACCACATGAGTATAAAATGGTCTTATGCCATGTAAGACTGAGAATCATTTAGAGTCGATTTAGGCCGTAGCCCATATTTACATATAAAATGCACACAGAGGCTATAAGAAATGGAAATTTGTTACTTTTGCTCATTTCTATGCTAAGATGTCATGATACAAGAAGTCTAATTGCAAAAGAACTCTTGAAGTCAACTTTTTTGCAGATAGTATGGTCTGATGACCAGTTTTTACTTTTCAATGGAAAACTTGCATGTAGTTTTAGTCTCAATTGGCATATATTTGAACCACTTACTATCCTAAAGAAGAAAATTATGGTAGCATATGAAATGAAAATGGGTGTACTGATCATTGTAAAGTTTTTTTTTAACAGATTTAATGAAATATTTTGATGGACTACAGATTTACTGTACAAAGCTCTTCACATTTCACATACATCAAACAGGCCGTTTAACCAGGGACATAAATACAAATATTCTGCACATTTTTCCGTGATAATCTACTTTTCTCTAGATTCAGAGTTCACAAATGGTTAATTAAATTTGATTTAAGCATAGAAACACAAATATCAGGAACATAAAAGCTGTCAGATAGAAAGTCAGCATGGCTCTAAGGCATAAAATGGAATCTGCTTTAAAATGCTTATTTTAGCCGTATAATGCCAAAATGGGACATTTTAACAGAATTTCTGTCAAACAAAGATGTAAATCCTTTACTTTTATTGAGTTTGACAAATTAAAACCAGCAAAACATTCAGGAAAGTTGCCAAAGTACAGAATCTACATTTATGGAATTCATCTCTTAGGCCCGAGAACACAGTTATTTCGTAGTGCATTTCTTTTAGACAATACATTCAAATTAAAAAATCGCACCTGCTCTATCTCAAAAGATTTTTACAATGTAGTGTACTACTATTGATACAAATAATATCAAAATTATAGAAACTTCTACCACCTCTAACTCAAAATATTGACAATTCTGTGTTAAGGGGCTAAAATTCAGTTCGACAGCTTCAGACATTCTAATTTTGAACAAATCACTACTTAACATAAAGATTAGCACCCAAATTTTTTCAACATGTAATTTCATCCCCTTACTTAATATTTCATGCATAAAATATCAAGAAATAAATTGGAAAAGTGTATCAAAAAAAAAATGCAAGTTATACACTGTTCATACTAGGGACTATATTCGTAGACGACGAAAACCAAAGGACGATAACTGTGTCCTTGGACCTTCAGACACACCACAAAGCATTTATATCTTTATAAGATTGTCGGTAATTATTATTTCATAGCATCGTTACACAAAAGAAAAAAGAGGCGGAAAATACCAAAGGTATTCCCAAAATAACAACGCCATTGAAAAAAAACAAAAACAAAAACAAAAACAAAAACTGAAACGCCAAAATACAAACAGTATACAAAACACAAAAAAGAAAACTGAAAGCTGAGAAACACGAACACGACCAACACATAAAATGATCTCATGTACTCCCGAAGGGTACGCAGATCCTGCAACAAATGTGGCATCTGTCGTATTGCTCATGTAAGTAAAAACTCAGTGATAAGTCTAATTCGGTTATCTCAACTCGACGACAAGGGGACGGTTTTTTTATGACGAAGATTGGAACAAGTCTGTCGTCATCTGTCAAAACAGATATTCAATAACGGTCAAGCATCTTGTAGAGCGTCCGTAAAATTTTCGAAAGGTTACCTATCGGAACCCTTACTTAAATAGATTCGTAGCAGGTAACATTTCCGTATTACGCAAATCATGATAGGAAATGCTGGCATTGGTATTAATGCACTAACTGGAAAATATATGCAAGATTCAGAGGTGCAATGGTCTTCCGTTTTGAACGCAGTGTCTGAGATTGTGAAATGAAACCATGATAGAGCGACTATAAAATAATAGATGTCGTCTAGATGTCTAAAAATGTTAACGGTGATCTATCGTATTACTTGCTCTCATTCCAAACAGCCAAATATATTTTTGCTTATTTTGTGTCTAGGATGTCTAGGGACCTCGGAGGCCGAGTGTTCGAAAATGTCGAATAACTATATCACTAGCGTAACACTGAGGTTGTTTTTTTTCGAAATCCAGCATTTGGCAGATACATTTGACTCCAATCTTAATGACTAGTATTGTCAGTGTTCCTATCGCAGGTCGCCAGTTCTTTCCGCGTACTCCGACTACTTCCACCAATAAAAAATGACCACCACGAGATAGCACAACAGTGCTTAAACTTTCGTTTAACATCAATCAATCAATCAATGTTTTGTGTCGTTCTGACTACGCAAATAGTATTTGAATTTAATATAGCTTCCTCGTTTTTCAGTCATTAAAATTAGTGCCGGTTGTAATGGACATTAACCTTTGAATGAAGCGTCTATAATGGTCAATTTCTAAACACTTGGATAGACGTTGGATATTTAACAAAGTAAACAACAACGATTAGGTTTAAAATTGAATGAGTTAACAGCGTTACAACCAACGCACTTAGCTATCAACAAGATAAAGTCGCAATGCCACCATCGCACTTCAGCTGATATAAAATGCACGTCAGCGTCACCAACGCGGTTCGGAGTACCATCGAAGTTCATAGTCCGTGATGTTTAGGCATAATATAAACTTCTTTTCATTCTACATGGTACATTTCTACGGTCCTGTATGAGGTTAACCTCGTATGAATAAGGTACAAGTCAACAAAAAGAGGAGCATAATTGATTTCCGAATGATGGGAATGTCGATTAATTGTTGAAAACATTTCTTCCAAACTTTGTCTATCAAGAAACCCCATCGTGATAATGTCAGGTTCCGAATATGTTTTGTTTGAATCTGAGTGGTTCTTACAAACGATGATTTAGTCCTTCCTAAAACATGGTATTTGTATCTACATTGGCTTTTTAAAACAAAATAAGAGAATATTTTCAATTTGTTTCAAGTTTGAAATGGGAATAATTGTATAAGGGTAGAAAAGTAAAATGTTTTATTCTATTGCAAGAGAAAGCAGATTTGGATCGGTGTATCATAAATAAAAATTCACTGAGCACTTTGAAAACCGAGTAATATGACGTTGTTTGTAAGGACACTTATGTAATTTAGGCATTCAATAAGTGAAGGAAGACCCAATTCTTTGTCTTTGGTTTAAATTCCAAAGAAGCATAGAACAGACCTACGATTCTTCAGGATTTTCTCCTTGGTTAGTGTCGTGGGGTATATGTTGAGTTTCAAGTGAATTGTTAATACCTTATTCCTTAATCAACAGTTCATGTCATGTAAGTTACATACAAAAACTATGTTGTTTTGGGCTTTATATGCGGGGACAACAACATATCTGTCATGGAGGTACTACAAGTGCTTTTAAGATCGATGTTGTATGTGTATCCATAGACCCATTCAGTGTTGAAGTCTTATATATAAGCATAAGAAGATGTGGTATGAATGCCAATGAGACAACTCTTCACTAGAGACCAAATGACACAGAAATTAACAACTATAGGTCACCGTACGACCTTCAACAATGAGTAAAACCCATACCGCATAGTCAGCTATAAAAGGCCCCGAAAGGACAAATGGGAAACAATTCAATTGAGAAAACTAACGGCATGATTTATGTACAAAATAATAAGCAAAATGATATACAGCAAAGCCAAGATACAGGTATCTACAGACTCTAGAGCCATGCATGTGCATATGTATATGAAAATACTATTTAGTTTGATTTTAATTTACTGATAACAAAATCAATATCAATACCAATAAAACAATAATCAAAGATCTAATTATAGTGTTGAATTAATACTTTTAATTTAAAGGATCGATACGTTTCCCGGTTCGTATCTAAATTTCCGGGCACGGTAAACAACATCTGTGTAAAAATAGTCGATTCCTTTTACACTTTGTAATTTTATAAACAGGTTATAAAAGTACACTTTGCCTTGTGGCGTTGTATATATACCTTAAAGAAAAGAGAATGAAGAAATGAAGAAAATGTTCAAACTAGGTATCCAAAATGATTTATATCGTAGCAGTTATACTTCTAAATATTCCGTATCAACTTCACAAATAATACATGATGGTCTTGAAGGATAGATTCTAGGTACCGACGTTGTTTAGCATCTAAATAACGTGTAATATTGTTCTTTTATTTGTCTTTGTATATTTTTAATCTTTACTGTTTATAAAAATAAGGAGATGTGGTATGATTGCCAATGAGACAACTACCCACCAAAGTTCAAATGAAGTGGGTGTATGCAATTATAGGCAACCGTACGGCCTTCAACAATGAGAAAACCTATACCGTATGGTCGGCTATAAAAGGCCCCGACATGAAAAATATGAAACAATTCAATTGAGAAAACTAACGACCTAATTTATAACAAAACAATTTACGAAAAACAAATATGACAGACATGAACCAACGACAACCACTGAACTATAGGCTCCTGACTTGGGACAGGCACATACAGAATATGGCGGGGGTAAACATGTTTGTGAACGCTCAACCCTCCCGAACCTGGAACAGTTGTGTAACAGTACAACATAAGAACAAACTATAAAATTCAGTTGAAAAAGGCTTAACTCATCAGATGGATAGACCATTTTGGTAATATACTTTTGACGTGGCTCGGCTCGGTATTTATACATCCAGCCATTGTGTTATTGTGCTATGGTTATTTTGTATTCTTGTCTTTCATTTTACTTATGTACTTTCTCTATAGAGTTTCTATAAGGCATTTTGTTTTCTTTGTTGAAAGAGTTATTTGTTTTAAAGTGATTAAGATTAAAGCACAATGTTGACTGCTGTACCCCAATTTTGACATTATTACCTATTATGTCTGTTTGTTTTGCTCACACGATGTTGCTTATGTTTATATAATGGAATTATATGCGACTGCCATACAAGTGAGAGGTTAAGCTAGCTATAAAACAAGGCTTTATACACCATTTTCTACATAAGGAAATGCCTGTACCAAGTCAGTAAGAGTTGTTTTCCATTCGTTTGATATGTTTGAGCTTTTGGTTTTGCCATTTGATAAAGGACTTTCCGTTTTGATTTTCCTTTGAGTTCGGTATTTTTCATATTTTTTTTTTCAATCAAACAGTGGGTTCAAGTTATAAGGTTACATACAATGTGACGCTGTGTGATGAAGATAATTGGCATTTATTTTGTTTATTTCAATTTTTTAAACCAAAAAAAATGTTATTTAAAATAAATTTAACTTGGTTACACCTACCTCTCAGACGGTAAACATTGTTATTTGCAGATATTACTGTAAAAGAGACTTTATCCTTCTTTACTGTTGTATCTGAAAGCTTATAAAGGCATTTGTTGGTTTATTGATAAACTTTTTACATAAAAATGCATAACAATGAATAAAGAATTTTATTTCTTTGAGCGAATTATGCAACAAATCCAGTAAACACGATGAAATAACAGCATTCTTTGATATGGATATGTATATCGAAATTTGTACACATAACATTGTTTATAGATATAGGAAGATGTGGTGTGAGTGCCAATGAGACAACTCTCCATCCAAATAACAATTTATAAAAGTAAACCATTGTTTATCTGTTTTGTTATGTCGATCTTGTGTTGTTCTTGTTTTATTTGTTTTATATATTTTAAATGCCAATCACAAAAATTGTAGCGTAAAATAACCCAACATTGAAGCAGTTGCAAGTTTTTTTTTAAATCTAAATGGCTTGCATAATATCAGACATTTTGCTAGCAGTCAACCCAAAACTGTTCATCAGCTTTCATACAATTAAGTATAATGCTGATTTGTTCAGGTAAATTACAACAAGTGTGAACAGTCTGTTGATTGACTGCAAGCGAATTGTCTGAACAGTACTGAATTTACCAAAATAACAAATACACAATTGACGGAAAGACTGAACATTATCATTGTTCAATAATTTTTTTTCTAATTTCAATTTCTGTAGCATGCAATTAATTTGTTCCTCAATAAAATATGACAGATGGAAAAGTTTACTCAGTTCTATATACATATGACTTTTTTTTAGAAGAAATACACATTTCGTATTGTCCTCTCAGGATTTTCGCTACTCTGCTTCAAAATAACAAGCTTTTTAAGTTTCGTTTATATATTAGTAGGATATGTATGGCGAAAACCCAGAAAAATGCAAGGTCCAAAGTCCATGTCCTTGTTTTTCAGATTCAAAACATTGAAAATCTTCTCTCCACATTTTCCATACATAGAACATTGGTCCTGTTTTTCTTTCAAAAGCTATGAGATAATAACACAGAGTTTATAATATTTTAAAATTTTGCTTTTTAAACTACATGTATATGTCATATAGTTATGAAAAGAAAAGAAAGGATTATGGGGATTTATTTTTTATTGGCACAACATGGATAAAGCCAGCGAATTCGAATATCTGAAAAAGTCAAAAACAAGATAAGCCAACATCCTTAAAGTCAATCTCAGGTGAACAAAAATATAACATGAGTCTTTTATGGTATCAAGGCATATCTGCACATCCATAATCATAATGAACAAGTTGTGAAACAAACATTATAAATTTGTTACATTTGAAATTACGTACCAATAAAAGCATTTTACCCCTTGGTTTCTGTAATTCCTGAATGGGTTTTTCCTGTTGAGATGATAAAATTAGTGTCACATTGTTTCTTTTATCAATAATTTATCACGTAATTATAAAACTTGCACATTCTAATAATTTTTTAATCTTTATTCGTGCAATATGCTTTTGTGAGCGGACAAAGAAGAATTTCAAAACACTACAACTATTACTAGTGTTATCGCTCAGAAATATATAAGCAGATTTTGGACAAATACAATACAGTACGTAGATAGCAAAATGAATCTGATGACAAACGATCCATATAATAATCACTTGTCGAAAACCAACATTAACATTTTCGATAATGAACTTTACAGTCTTTGCTAAATTTTAACACAACTTTGTTTATACTTTGTTTATACGATTATGAGTTTGCCATTCTATGAATGCATGCACCGTTCCTTTGTTAAAAGTCAGAATGATAATCTAGTTGGTGGGTTATCGTTTTATTGATACTTATCCCGAGTCTCCTTTTCTTTCGATAGGTAATTGGCGGAGTAATATGCAAGTGATCGCCAAGCATTATTTTACTTAAGTACATAGAACAAAGAGGTTGAATTTGCTTGTTTTCCA
>JAASAO010001346.1:0-42838 GCA_017311375.1 Mytilus coruscus
TTGCTAATTTTCCTTTTTGGACGGTGATGTTCCTTTGGCACCGTCCTACGGTGTTTGTATATCCCAACTCGTTCGCTATGCTCGTGTCTGTAGTGACGTTTTGGATTGCAATGAACGTTATATATGTATTAATAGTAAATGATCAAGTCAGGGATTTCGTTACCATAAATTACTTAAAACCTTTACTAAATTCTTCCATAGATACAAAGATTTGGTTTGCAAGTTTTGCTGTAGCTGTAGAAAACTTATTTCAAATGGAATAGCAAATCCTAAATTTTACGGTGATGTTGTTAATCGAGCCGGGAAATTTAGATACGATTCAGGTAAACTTATCAATCCTTCAAATAAACTTATTCTAAAAGGTTGCCAATTCACCACTGTAATTAAATCTTTGAATATTGTTTTTATTGGTATACATATTGATTTTGTTATCAGTAAATTTTAACCATACTAAATATTGCACATATGTACTTTCACGGTACTACAACCTGTCGATACCTATATTTTGGCATTGCACAGGGCCATGTTTTTCTCTGACTGTTAATGACGTCTTTACACTAAATCCATTGGATGTTGGATGTGTACTGATTGATATTTGTCTTTGATACTTGATTATTTTTATTAGTTGTTATTGGCTTTGAACTAGCTGTCAGTAACTGCGAGTACTCTCAGATCTGTACTTATTGTTTTTTTTTGTTATTAGAGATGAGGATGGATATATACCCTGCCACGTCCTGTCTGCGTTTTTGTTTGATGTTTTTGGTTGTATCGATCTGATGAGTTAAGCCTTTTTCAACTGATTTTTATAATTTGTTCTTTTGTTGTGCTGTTACACCACTGTTCCAGGTTAGGTGGGGTTTGAGCGCTCACAAACGTGCTTAACCTCACCACATTTTTATGTGCCTGTCCCAAGTCAGAAGCCTGTAGTTCAGTGGTTTCGTAAATTGTTTTGTTATAAATTAGGCCGTTAGTTTTCTGAATTGAATTGTCATATTTTTCATGTCGGGGCCTTTTATAGCCGACTATAGTGTATGGGTTTTCTCATTGTTGTACGGTTGTCTATAATTGCTGAAATCCACTTCATTTGTAATTTGGTAGATAGTTGTCTCATTGGCAATCAAACCACATCTCCTTATTTTTATATTCTATAGAATGCCCCGGCTTTCCTTCGTAGGTTAAAGGTACTAAACAGAGACCTTGTCTGATTCTTTAGATAATTGACCATCCTCTGGCTTCAGAGTTATTGTTAAACAGAGGTAAACGCGTGTTTCGTCTTCAAAAACTCATAAGTGACGCTCGAATAAAAAAATTAAAAGGCCAAATAAAGTACGAAGTTGAAGAGCATTGAGGGCCCAAAATTACAAAAAGGTTTTGCCAAATGCAGCTTAGGTAATCTTAAAATTGTCCTTCATATATGCACATTCGCGTATTACTTTCTACTGTTATTTTAAATGATCACCACGTATGGGTATCAAGTTTCAATTTAAACGGTTTAAAGTGGAAGAAAAAATATAAAAATATGACTTAGAACAGCTATTGTAATATATTTTCCAACGCATGTTGGTTGTTTTAATTAGGACGCTTATTGGATGGCGAAATTCTATAAAATGCCGCTATGTTTATTGTGTTCTATAAATTAAAGTAGGATGATGGCTATCTAAAAACTTATTAAATTATTGCTGTTACATTAGTGAAGTATCTAATATGAATACAGAAAATACAAATTAATAGGAGAGATATATAGTCATTTCTGATATTTATCTTATTCTAAAAATAACGAACAAACATTCCATTGAAACAAACTTTTTAGTACTGTTTCTAAACGTTTTGAAGTAATGACTGATAGTGAACTACAAAGAACAAACTAAATTGCAGCAAAAGCAGATATGTTTTGATGATTTCAATTATATAATAAGTTATAACATCTATAAAAATTAGACAAATATGTAGAAAGACGTAAAACTATTGTGTAACTATTCAAATTCAAAATGTTCAGATGAATGGTACAGGGATATTGTATTAGGTGCTAGATAAATACTTCTATTCTCCCGAGCTATCGTACCTGATGAGTAACCACAAATTAAGGCGTAAAAGAAACGTACACCTAATGAAGAAAAGAAGTGTCGATCTCTATGAATGGAAATATCACTTGAAAGACCAATTAACTGTAATTAAACAGCAAGACAAACAAAGTACTTTACTGACTTACATAAGGCTAATTAGAACAAATGAAAGAAGTATAAATAGTTTGAATAATAAGGATTCAGTCAATTTACAACATACAACATAAGCAAGAACAACTTAATAGTGTTCCAAATGTTGATTTACGGATTCGCATTGTTTTGGTTGACATCAGTGACCACAGTAGAAACTAATAGTGATGTAGAGGTTCGTTTACTCGATAACCAAAATGCTCCATTAATGGCTTCATTTGACATGTCAAAAGCAAACGATCGTGTTAAGCAGTTTGTAAGTGATGCAATTGAAGCGAAAATGAAAGGTATAGAGAAGAATTTTAATCAGCAAACTGAAAATATTGAAAGAAACTTTACTGTTTATTTTACTGATTACTTACATGGAATAGCTGATAAGATAGTTAAAGAAAACGGTAAGAAATCTACATTTATTGACAAGTTTATATCCTATGTATTTTACTACAATATTTTTGTCGAATCAACTTTCATAGATCATTCTCATTCGCTGAAAACCCACTTTCAACATTCCATTTCCCGAGACAAAATGGAATTGTGTTTAAAGAAAAGAATAAGTGGGTTAAATGTCCAATTATTGCTCTGTATATTTTATTTGTTTTAAGTCGGTTTCTTTGAGTAAATTTTGGCAGTATATTAAGAGAATTTTGATTATTTAACGAATATCAAATCATCAAGATATCGGTAAGTTTTGTTGAATTTATCAATTAAATGAAGTCTTGACGGGTCTTTACTGAGTTTGAATACTGGAGCTAGTAAAGGGAGCAATTGGTTCCCATACAAATACCTATAACCTGTCGATAAACTTTATTGCTTTATAGAAACGTACATAGATATTGTCAGGGGAATTTATAATTATTAATCATCTGAACACAATTCTAGTGAGTGTATATGGTATATTTTCCTTTATCATTACAGAAGAAGTCTTTTTTTTTTTTTTTTGTAACGTAAATGCATTAATAGATCACATTTTAACATGTTACAATATATAGTAACACATAGCTGAGAGGGTGATAGAGCAGATTGTTACCCGAGAAAACATTGTCAACTGAGGCGAAGCCAAGGTTGACAATGTCTTGTCGAGGGTAACAATCTGCTCTATCACCCTCTCAGCTATGTGTTATTTAAATTATTATACTGAATGTTCTGTTATTACTGTCTATTAAATTTCAAATTCAAAGTAATAAACTATTACGTCTTGTACATAAAACCATCCGTATTTAATAAAGCGCACACTTGATCAAGCGTCTCCGTGAAGGGTAATAGAGTATTTGCCATAGGATAGAGTAAATTGTTTCCCTCGTATTAACCAATCAAAATCTGGCATTTTGACATGAAGTATAATAATATTGTTTATTCCTCGATAAAACCTCGATGCTTCTCGAAAAACAATTGACATATACAAATTTATGTATTCTTAAAATCACCTTACTCATCCAAATACAAGACTTAGTATTTTGCAAAGTGTCTCTAAAGGTAAGGACATATAGTTTCGCATTTTCCTTAATTTTCATATCGATTTATGTATTAAAATGGCTTGATTTCACATTTTGGATAAAACGCCTTCTGAGTAAATATTAAACTTGTTCAGCTTCAAATAATGTGTGGTTTATAATAACTTTTATTAAATATACAAAACTATCTCTTACATTTATTATCTATAAGATTTGGTTTTAGTCTTACCAGAAAAATTGTCTGTTTGTTTTCATTTTACATTATATTCACACGAAAAAAAACTCACACTCGCAAAAACACGATTAATTTACTGGAAAAACACGATTTCAGTCGAATACTATACCTAGTATCCTGTATTAGCTCAAGATCTTGTAAATTACTCTCGTGCATTATGAAACAAAATGCTCAAATATGATAGCTATGGTACTTGAGTGTACGTTTTACTATCCAAAAACTCATTTGCAATATTGAAACTTAATCACATATCTATTATATTGACCCTTGGTATTTTTCAAAACTAAGTTGCTAAAATATTTCCCTCATTTTATTATATCTGTTTTACAAAACACACATCATCAATTTAACGATACGGTAGAATTTATTTTTATTTGGACGGCAATGTTCCATTTGTCCATTCTTTAAGTGGTGTGTTTGTTTCCACTTCGTTCAGAACGTTAAATATTGTTTTAAGTACATACAAAACATTGGTTTGGAAATTTTCTCAACCTGTAGAAATTCTCATTGCAACTGGGTGTCACAACGTACTTGCAATTGTTTTGTTGTTTATACTGCTTGCAAATGACAATAAGACCATTGTAAAAGAATTCACGTTAACATTATATATGTATATTCATTTGTTATTTAAGGAACGAAAATCAATTGTAATTATGTGCATGAACTAAAAACTTGAAATATTCTACATCTGTGTGCTTTTAGAGATTCATACATTTTGTCCAAAGAACTGTCATGTGAGCAATACTTTTCAATATGTGTTGTTCCGTCGTTCTCCTGTATCCACCAAACCAATTTGAACTTGGCACAAACATTCGTTATGTGTGGTGTTTAGGCGTGATGCACAACAACTTAAAATGCTCTTAGTCGGACGTAATGCTCTAAATCTAAATCAAATTATGATACGTGATCATTTCTTATTTTAGTAAATTGTAATGTTTTCAAACTATGTTCTAATAATTTCCAATACAGTAACTGTAACTTCCGAAAAAAGGAAGTTGTTGTACTGTATAACGTAACTGACTAAAAGTTTTAGTACAGCCTGGCTCCTCCCACGTTAACATTTTACGATTTATAGAGTATATATTTTATATGCAAACACATGAGCCATAACACAAGGAGTTTTAATGTGTTCGTTTGACACAAGGAATGTTAATGTGTTCCTTTCACACAAGGAATGTTAATCTGTTCTTTTGACACAAGGAATGTAAATGTGATTACTTTGACTTGAGGAATGTTAATGTGTTTCTTTGACAAAAGGAATGTTAATATGTTCCTTTGACACAAGGAATGATAATGTGTTCCTTTCAGACAAGGAATGTAAATGTGTTCCTTTGACACAATGAATGTAAATGTGTTCCTTGACACATAGTGGCGTTGTATCACCAAAATTACCCTTTGGTATTATATAGATAGAAAATAGCCACTAATGTAAAATGTCTGTATACGATCTAAAGTTATAATTGGTCTAACCATACTTCAATACTAGTATTGTGATCTTCTTTACAGATAAAACAAAAGTTACTAAACTTAAACCAAGAGGCTGTGAAGATATAATACCAAAAGAAACAATGGAATTTATACAATATTCCCTAACTCCAACGACAATGGTTTTGAAGTGTATTGTGATTTTGAAACAGATAACGGAAATTGGACGGTAAAGTGTTATTTGTATCTATATTAGTCCTTTTATTAATAATTAAATTCTGTATATTTAATTTGATACGAGTAAAGACAATCTGTGGTCTATACATTTTGTTTTATAGAAGTTAAGTATTTAGTCATTGTTTTCGTGAATTAGTATAAATCTGTGTGCTAAAATCAGATCGGGTGTCTTTTTCTGAGCATCCATTCCGGGCATGTTGCAAAAATATTTTTGGTTTAAAATATTTGACCAAGTATCATTCAATATATAACAGATAAAACTTGAAATGTAGAGAAAAACTTTTAAAAAAAGTGTTGTTAAAATTTTCAGAAAAATCCTCTTAAAATCAAGGACAGATAATTATATTGAATTTGATAGGACAATTTGGGTGGGTGTTTTCATTTTCTAGAAAATTAGGCCTGTTTAACCCCGTTTAACCCCTATTTTTATTGGATATATAGGAAGTATTAATAAAAGCAATTATCCAATTGAATTTGAACCAATTCTATCGTTTAATGTTATCTCAATAAGGAAAAATTAAGTTTCTCCTATATAACCCATATAATAGAGGCGAAAGATACCGAAGGACATTCAAATTCACAAGTCGAAAATAAACTGACAACGCCATGGCTAAAATGAAACAGACAAACCAACAAACAACAGTACACAAAACACGACATAGAAAACTAAAGACTGAGCAACACGAACCCCACCTAAAACTGGAGGTGATCTCAGATGCTCCTGAAGGAAGCAGATCCTGCTCCACATGTGACACCTGTCACCGAGATATAAAACAACTGTGATTTAGTTAGTTTCAATATATTTGAACGAAAAAAGGTCCGTGACCCCAAGTTTTATATTGAAATTTGAAAGTACATTGACCCAGAAGTCTTTTACAGAAGTTATAGATAAAATCTATCGTCGTAAATTTAGACACCCCAGCTACCTTAATCGATCAAGGCAAGAAGTCTTTTACAGAAGTTATAGAAAAATCTATCGTCGTACATTTAGAAACTCCAGGTATCTTAATCGATCAAGGCATTTATTAAATGATGCATTCTGTCCATCTAAATATCTAAATATTTCAGCTCAATGAAAGTAATACTTCATTAATTTTGAGCGTCTAAAGCTCTTTCATCAGGAACACTCCAGTCGAAATTATTTAAAGCATAGGATGTACAAGTACTTAAACAGTAATGACGTATATGATTAAACAAGAATACAATACATCCGAATGAGTTTAAAATTCATCAACGGACTTCTTTTCATGGTTTTACATTGGAAAAATAAGGAAATCAAATGAAACATTGTTATCAAAGTACAAGAAACGAACTCCATACAAAAGAAGAATTGTTTCTAAAACATATAAAATGAACCAAAAGTATTCGTGATAAATACTTTTGAAAAAATGAGGAAATCAAGAGAATGCAAAAGAACATGTGTAGAGTATTAAGAAACTTGCCTTCGTCGTCTTAATAAGTTTCTATCTAATTGATGTTTCACCATGAATTGATGATATTTTTAAGCAACATTTATAATATTGATACTGATTTTATAGTTTCTTTTTAAGGTATTTCAGAGGAGAATAAACGGTACGACAGACTTTTTCAGAGGATGGGAGGAATATGAAAATGGATTTGGGAATTTGAAGGCAGAATTTTGGCTAGGTAATTTTTATCAATTATTTTATTTTCGAGGAGCAATTACGATTTGTTATGTGTAATATTACAGACATACAAACATGCAAAACTACAACGTGCAACACATGGTCGAGATCATATGACTTTGTACCGGCACAAAATATGGTGATGTTAAGCTAAATGTTAGTAGACACTTCTTGATGTATACGAATGAATGGTTTTAAACGGTTTAATGCAAATTTTTTAACAAAATCGTGAACAGTTGTGTGGAATCCAGTGTTTCCACTGTGATTTCGGCTGTAAGTTTAAAGTGTAATGTTGATTGCAAAACTGAGTTCATTTCTCAGTTAAACACGGAAGGCGGTAAAAGAATTCTTCGGGTGATATTTTCGTGATCACGAACAAGCTTCTGTTCAAGTTTCTTAACAATCCGTGAATATTGAAGTTATTGATGTCTTTATAAAACTTATCCTAGACTGTTGTGAATAAAACTTTAAAAACTTACAATAAGCACAATATCAAAATCGGTATATAAACATATTTTGTCCTGGATACTGGACAAGGTATGCTATTGTCTAAGTTTTGTAAAGTCTCAAGAAGGTTTGACTAACTTGTTAATGTCTAAAAAACTTTAACCATTGACTAAACCGACATGTTGAAGACGTAGACGTCGACGACGGAATATAAGAACGCTATGTGTCGCCTTCGTGTCATTCGTCACAGTCAAGACAATAACCATCACGTATAATTTAGCTCTTTAATATCATTTTAGGTAATCGGAAAATAAGTGAACTAACGTCGATAGGAAAACATGAATTACGTATAGATCTTACCGATTTCGATGGAAAACAGGATTTGCAAAATATTCAACGTTCTCCGTTGGAAATGGGTCCACCAATTACACACTCACAGTTGATGGATATAGTGGGAATCTTGGTGAGTAAACGTTTAAGTTATACTGTACTATATGTGTATCCCTATTTGGTGGTTCTCGTAAATATAGGATATTAGAAGCATAGCATCTCTGCCTTTGCATTCAATCTATGAACTCGTTTTCATGCCACGATTGTGTAGATAAATAATGAAATCGTAACTGCTTCATATCAAACTAGCAAACTCGCTAGAAGAAGTATTGCTTCATCAGCTCTAGTAATGATATTGACTTCAGCAAAAAGTAAACAACAAAATACCGAACTCCAAGGAAAATTCAAATCGGAAAGTCCCTTATCAAATGGCAAAATCAAAAGCTCAAACATATCAAACGAATTGAAAACTACTGTCATATTCCTGACTTGGTACAGGCATATCCTTATGTAGAAAATGGTGGACTAAACCTGCTTTTATAGCTAGCTAAACCTCTCACCTGTATGACAGTCGCATAAAATTAAATTATACTGACAACAATGTGTGAAAAAAACAAACATTTAACTGCGACAGATATACATTTACAAGTTGTAAAAATATTTTTCTTGTAATTAAGGAGATATTACATAGATAATAAAAATACGTTTTGTATGATCATGTGATAGCTAAAAACGAATTGACAAGATATTGAAATTAGATAATTTTGACACAGGCTAGAATATTGAAATTCGATTCAATATACCTGGGGCCTATTTTATCATAAACTTAAGACACCTCGCGACATGACTTCTGATTTTTTTAAATTTTGGTTCATTTATATGTATCTGTTTATGGGATAGCTGAAGCCCGCCGATATTTTCTCACTGTGTTGAAGGCCCGTTGGTGGCCTTGAGCTGTTTCCTGCTCTTTGGTCGGGTTGTTGTCTCTTTGACACATTCCCCGTTTCCATTCTCAATTTAATTATGATTTTCATAAAAGTTACGACATCTCTTCTTCTGTTCTAGGGTGATCAATCTCATTTACTGCATTTGTCGTTGCACATGCAGCATCCCATGCTCTCTCTTTGACACTGTTTGTTGATGTGTTGCTCAGTCTGCTAAATAGTAAAGATTTCTTCTTCTCCACTTCGTCAATTAAAATTTAAATCTCCTGCAACGTAAAATTTTGACTCCTTTTCCTTCTCATGATTATGTATAATAAATATATATATTATGTCTTTCCTTGTATATCAGTTTATTAACGTATTTCCACAGGCATTTCGTCAAGCGGAAACTTGATGTTACAATTCTTAAAAGTTTTCACAATTAAATGACACATCATGTATAATAAACATGAACGCGAAGTTTTAGAGTTTTATAATATGTATACAAACTAAATTTAAACAAACTATTGAATAGTGTGCGGTAGATTCAGGGTTAAATTTGCACTTTAAAATGTTTTACATTTTATGCATCTAGTGCATAAAATTGCTACCATTAATGTTATTATTTAACTTAGTGGTATGAATTTTGAGGACCAAAATAAACAATAAAAAGGTCTGTAACGATATTATTACATATATGTCAATTTTTGGAATAGGAAATACTTTTGGTTTGTATCTTAATAATGGAATGAGTTTTACTACAAAGGACAGGGATAACGATAATTGGTCGTCAGGTAACTGTGCAAATTATAGAAATGGAGCCTGGTGGTATGCTCAGTGTGGTTATGTCAATCTAAACGGACGGTATCTTCAAGGTGGACAGATTGACAGCAACGGTATTAATTGGTACCATTGGAAGACATCATGGTATTCAATGAAATCATCTGTAATGATGTTTAGAAAAGTTCATTAACCAGAACAAACATTAAAATGTTTTATTTCGCCAGTTTGTGTATTTCAACATGTTCAATTGTTTGATATATTTTCATTATATTTCATTCATTTCGTGCATTTGCCTTGTAAGATTTAGTCTTGTTTATTTACATAGCAGAGACAGTTATCCTTATTCGATTGTCCTGAAAGAGGGACGAAAGATACCAGAGGGACATTCAAACTCATAGATCGAAAACAAACTGACAACGCCATGGCCAAAAATAAAAGACAAACAGACAAATAATAGTACAGATGACATGAATATGCATGAAATATCTTTCGCTGATCAACAATAAACCAATCATGACTGGACTTTGTTTATATATGAATATATCTAAAATATTCTCCATTAGACATACATGCATGAAATGATGATGATATTAGATTAAGTTATTAAATTAGCTGTATAAACATTTAGAAATTTTACTAATTGAACCGTCAATACACATTGAAATGCATTCAAACTGTTACAGTAAGTTTTATACAGTCAGATTCTGGTAATGTTTCAACTAAAAATTATGAAGAACCCAGGCTATAAGAACCCAGATCTATTTTCCAGCAAAATTAACATCGTTGATTAAATCATCAGTTAAATGATGTACATAAAATCGATTTCATCAAAAGTAATACGTAAAAGAAAGTTTGATTTTGTTATTTTTTTTTTTTTCCTTTCTGCATTTCCCAGATATGGAATTCTATAGAATTTTTACAATTTCTGTTGTATAGAAACAAGATTTTTTTTTATTTTGCTGTTACTTACAACATATATTTAAATAAACTTAGGTACTTAAATTGTTAATGAGGGAGAATGAACCTTTTTCGAGACGTCAGAATTGGGCATTTATTTTATGCAGAAATTCGGGGATTTACACATATCGGGAAACGGAAATTAATGATTACCCAGGAAGAATGTTAACTAGTTAAGGGGCTTCGGGATTCAGCGTTTATTTTTCCGAGAATTGTCGATGACATCCCTCCTATTTCATTTAAACTCATATACTTAACTCATTTCAAATGTTAGTTAACATAATTCGTATATCTTAACCTTTCATATGGTTATATATCCACTTACTCTAAATTTACAAAAAGTATTAACAAAATACCGAACTCAAAGGTATATTCTAAAAGGAAATCCTAAAACCTGACAAAACCAAACACTCTCTCCTATGTCAACCAACGTAACGACTGGAAAACAACTGTTTTATTATTGACATGGGTACAAACATTTTCTGAAGAAACCCGGTTTTACAGCTTGCTATATATATCCGACTTGCCCAATTACCTTATTTTGATAGTTCTGAATAATAGTACTTTACTGTCAATTTTACTTTTTATATCTATGTCGACTGTATATATATATGCTTACTGTTTATGTACCATTGTATTTGTTGTTATATGTTTATGTGTATGCCATAAGTCCTTTATTTGGTGTATTTTGTGCTAAATAAAATTGTAAACTTATAATTATTCAACTGATCATTGCCGTTTTCGTGTGAAACACTTAGGCGCACTTATTCACAAACCAGGTTACCGTATAGTGTTGAGCAGAACCTCTCTTCATCTTTTGTTTAAGTAGGGTTCGCATGACTATTTTTAAGTTTTTTTCTCTGTAAAATAGTGTTTGGATAAGTGCCATGCTAGACTATGTTTTTATACCCTACGACTATAGATATGGGTAAACTGTTTCACCTCTGTCCATCCTTGCGTCATTCAATCCGTAATAAGTTCGGTTGCACTTTTTCGTACCAACTACATGTCATAACCATATGTATTTCTATTCTATTTGGATTTCTCTTTTCTATTTCTATGTTAAGAATTCTTGTAGAACCGGTTTGGTTACTAATTCGACTTTTAAGATGTTTGGTTAGTATGAAAAAAGGAGATGTGGTATAATCACGAAAGAAACAACTATCCAAGAGTTTAAGTGACAACGATAGGATTAATTGCAGGTCACCGTACGGGCTTCAACAACGAGAAAATCCAATACCGTATATAAAGTTAGCTATAAAAGTTTCCCACATGAAAAATATTTTAAAAATATGACAGACATAATCCAACGACAGCAACTGAATTACAGGCTGCTGACTTGGAAGAGGCACATAATGAACATGACAGGGCGTCCCTAACCTGGGCAGTGGTGTTACAGCACAACATAAGATCCGTTACAGATGGCGTAACTCAATAGATCGGTACGAAGCATAAAATAGCATAAAACAAAGCACCGATGTAAGAGTACACACGAGTAAACAGAGTTTAAATGGCGAAGATTACAACAATTATAGGTCACCGTACGGCTGTTAACGATGAGAAAATTCTATACCGTATAGTTAGCTATATAAAGGTCCCCACATGAAAATATTAAACAGTTCAAACGAGAAACCTAACGGTCTGTTTTATACCGTAAAAGAAAATTATGAAAAACAAATATGACAGACATAAACCAACGACAGGCACTGAATTACAGGCTCCTGATATCGAACAGGCACATAATGAACACAGCAGGGTCAAACTTGTTTTGAGCGCTCAACCTTCCCTAACCGGGAACAGTGGTGTTACGGTACATCATAAGATTAGCTACAAATTGTTTAAATCAATAGATGTGTACGAATCACTAAATAACAAATAAAAATAATAGACGTAGAGCACCTATAAAAGAGTACTCGCAAAAAGCTAGGTCAGAGCCAATTACAAATAGTAAATAAATCAAGTTTCCCAAGCCTAAAGTATCAATCAGTACACATCCAACAGATTTTATATACATATTTCATTTACAGTCTGAGAAACGCATGACTTAGTTCTATGCCAAAATATAAGTAAAAGTATCGACAGGTAGTAGGATGTGTACCTATTAGGCTGATATCCAGTTGAAATAAAATAAAATAAATGGAACTCTTTATTACAGAAGGTAAAATGGCCAAGTTGGTATATTTGAATTGCATACATCTGTTTATATGGGCTTTTAAAGTAGTTGCATACTTCATGATGTTTCGCATCTTATATACGTGTTTAAAGTTAAATTTTAGCTTCGAGATATTTGTAAACTTTTAATTAAAGACAGATTTGGCAAAACAGTCGATTATGGTAAGTGCATAAGCATACATTCCGCCGAAAAAATTTAAAGCATTATTTTGCATATCTGCTTGTATTCTATTTTATTTTCGTTCACTCATTTCTAAATTACGATTCAGGGATACAAGTATTCTTTTCATGAAATGTACTACGAAAAATAAAACGGCTCACCGTTCACATACACCCCTGAAATGGTTATTTTAAGCCCTTGACGACAGACTTTACTTGTGAATTTTTCTATGCATAACTTAAAAACAAAATCATGTTTTGTTTGTGTTATCTAGGGTAATTAGTCTTAACATCTTAAAATTGTTAGTCTGCCCTTCCACGAAATATTTAATTAGAAGTTTTTAGCGTTTGGGAACTTTCATCAATTCCCCTTACAACCGATCAGACAATAGTTCTAAGTTTACAAAAGGCATAAAAGTACATTAAATGATGCTATGTGGCTAGTATATACATTTGTCATTTAGATAACAACTGTCATGTAAGGAATGTAATGATGCTATATGGATAAATTTGTCGGCTTTAAAGGGCTAAATTGACAATTTCTCGTCCCATCATTGACTTCCATTTTAATGGTTGGAAAAGATAGGGAATGTTATGGGGAGATACTTTTGACGAATAGAATCCTGACTTTAAAACAGAAACGAATACCGTATATCGGGTTTTTCGCGTGTGTTTAATTTTCGCTTTGTTCGCGGTAGCTAAAGAAACGCGAAAATTTGACCCCGCGTAAATTTGCCTGCATATTCAAGATTTATCAAAATTTGAAAGTTTTATACATTATACTGCTAATTATGGAGTCTTTTGTGTTGTTCAACAGATCACAAGAATGAGCATACTTAATTAAAATCTCTGTTTTCATAATAATTAAATTGGCTAAACATACGTGTCACACCTTTTGAAAACACAGCAATCAGATGTTAATTAGTGACGAGCTATTGTATTGATAGGTGTCATAACCCAAACAATAAAAATAGAATAAAATAAATCACTTTTACACGGTTATTTGTACATCTATCTATATTGATCAGATTTCTATTTGTAGCATGTAAAAGTAAAACGAATTCATGGTAAACTAATATCAAGAATTTGCCGACATTGCGTTGTCTGTCATTTTCTAGACTATTCCCTCCAACGCAAACGGTACTAATACACATAACAAAATGATTGTTCTGTAGACTATACATTTTTCTAGCAAAGGTAAAAGGTACTAAACAAAAAAATAATTCATTATATAAACTATACATTCTATAGAATGTCCCGGCTGTCCGTTCTTATGTTAAAGGTACTGAACAGAAACAATGATTGATTCTTTAGATTTTGACCATCTTCGGGCTGCAGAGTTATTATTAAACATATGTAGATACTAAAAATTTAAGGATCTGTTCAATTATATAAAGGTCTTAGTATCTTTCCTCTTTGCCTACTCTATCAATGGTCCACTTTGATAAACGAAAACGATTAATGTTTCGAATCATGATTTGTATTGATTAATTTAATTAAAAATCAGAAAGACATAAGACGCGGTTTTATTCATAAATATCTATTCATCTATTCATATAGATACCAAGATTAAAAGTGTGTACGCCATACTCGTGTTGAGTCTTCATAAGACACATCAGTGACACTCGACTAAAATCAAAATAATATGCCAAATTAAGTACGAGGTTGAAGATCATTGAGGACCAAAGATTCCCAAAGGTTCTGCCAAATACAGCTAAGGTAATACTTAAATTGTCCTCCATAGTCGCGCATCCGCGTATCACTTCTGATATTATTTAAAATGATCGCCACGTATTGGCATCAAGTTTCAATTTAAACGGTTTAAAGAGTTTGGGAAAACATGTGACTAAGAACAGCTATTTCAATATATTTTCGAACACATGTTTTGTTTTTTGTTTTTTTTTTTTTTTATCAGGACGTTTACTAGATGGCGAAATTCTATAGAATGCCACCATGTATATTGTGTTCTATATATAAAGTAGGATGATGGCTATCTAAAACTGATACAATTATTGCTGTTAGTGACTTATTTGTGTATTTTCTGTATCAATACGTATTGACATCAAGTTTCAATTTAAACAGTTTAACGGGTTCGAAACAACAATATCACTAAGAACAGCTATTGCAATATATTTTCGAACACATGCTTTCTTTTTTTTTAAATATTACGTTTATTAGATGGCGAAATTCTTTAAAACGCCGCCAAGTATATTGTGTTTTATATATAAAGTAGGATGATGGCTATCTTAAACTGATACAATTATTGCTGTTCGTGAGTTATTTAATATGTATTTTCTGTATTAATACCGAAAATACAAATAAGTGGGAGAGATTTAAAGTCATTTCTAATATGTATTTTATGGTCAAAATACGAACAAACATTCCATTGGACACAAACGTTTTTAGTACTGTCTCTAAACGTTTTGAATTAAATGGCATGAATCATGTGAACAAAAGTGAACTACAAATAGCAATAAAATTTTGCAGCAACCCCAGATATGTCTATGGTTATTTCAATTATTTACAAAGTTGTGCCATCTATAAAAATTTGACAAGTATGTAGAGAGAGAGAAGTACAAAGTATTGTGTATTAAAATTCAAAATTTTCAGATAAATGGTACACTGGGATAACACTAGATGCTAGATAAAAACTTCTGTTCTCCCGAGCTATCGTACCTGATGAGTAATCACAAATTAAGGCGTAAAAGAAACCTACACCTACTTGAAGATGCGAAGTGTCGATATTTGTGAATGGAGATATCATGTTGAAAGAGCAATTAGCCGTAATTGAAAAGCAAACAAACAAAGTACTTGACTGACTTACATCAGGTCGATAAGAGCAAATGAAAGAATATAAATAGATTGAATAATTAGGACTCAGTCAATACTCATACCACATCTTCCTATATCATTATGCAACATACAACATAAGCAAGAACAACTTCATAATGTTCCAAATGTTGATTCATGGATTAGCATTGTTTTGGTCGACATCAGTGACCACATTAGAAACTGATACTGATGTAGAGGTTCGTTTACTCGATAATCAAAATGCTCCATTAACGGCTATATTTGACATGTCAAAAGCAAACGATCGTGTTAATCAGTTTGTAAGTGATGCAATTGAAGCGAAAATGACAGATATAGAGGAGAATTTGGATCAGCAAATTGAAAATTTTGAAAGAAACTTGACACTTCATTTCACTGATTACTTACATGGAATAGCTGATAAAATAGTCAAAGAAAACGGTAAGAAATCTACGTTTATTTCCTAAGCATTCAACTACAATATTTTGTGGAATCAAATTTCATAGTTCATTCTCATTCACTGAAAACCCACTTTCACCATTCCATTTCCCAAGACCAGAATTGAATTGTGCATGAAAAAAGAACATGTGGGTTAAATGTCAAATTATTGCCCTTTATAGCTTATTTGTTTTAAGTCAGTTCCTTTGGGAAAATGTTTGCAGTATATTAAGATAATTCTTGTTTATTTAAAGAAGACCAAATCATCAAAATACCGGTAAGTGTTGTTGAATATATCAAATAAATGGAATTTAAACGGGTCTTTACTGCGTTTGGCCATACACTTTGATTGATAACAATACTGGAAGTAGTAAAAGGGACGCAATTGGTTCCCATAAGAATACCTATAACCTGTTTATAAAATTTATTGCTTTATTGAAACATACATATCTATATATTGTCAGAGGAAATTTATAGCTTTAATCATCTCAACACACTTCCAGTGAATATATATGACAGATTTACCTTTATCATTACAGAAAAGACTTCTTTTTAATAACGTACATGCGTAAATTGGTCACATTTAATGTGTAGAAATATTCATTTTTTCTCGATAAAACCTGGATACTTCACAAAAAATCTGACATGTACAAATTTATCTATTCTCAAAATGACCTTATTCATCCAAATGCAAGTATTTCTGTAAAGTGTCTGTAAAAGTAAAGACATATAGGTTTGTATTTTCCTTAATTTTCACATCGGTATGTGTATTAACATAGCTTTATTTCACATTTTGGATGAAAAGCTTTATGAATAAATATAAAACTTGTAAAGCTTCAAATAATGTGTGGTTTATGATAACTTTTCATCAAATATACAAAACTACCTCTTACATTTATTTTAACATTTGGTTTCAGGTTTTACCAGAATAATCGTCTTTTATTTACATTTTACATTATATTCACACGAAAAACACTGTCACTCTCGCAAAAACACGATTAATTTACTAAACAACATAAAACACGATCTCATTCGGTTACTTTACCTATCCAGTATTAGCTCTAGATCTTGGCATCTAGAAACAAAATCCTCGAATATGATATTTATGGACAGAGTACGTTTTACTAATCCAAAACCCTTTTGCAATATTAGAACTTAATCACACATCTATTATATTGACCCCTGTTTACAAACACCAGTAAAACTAATCAACAACTTTTATAATGGTATTTTCAATATTAAGTTGCAAAATTATTTTCCTCATTTTATTATACCTGGTTTACAAAACAAACGTCATACACTTAACGAAACCAGAAACGGTAGAATATAAATTTATATGGACGGTAATGTTTCAGTTGTCCATTCTTTTGGTGTTGTGTTTATTTCCACTTCGTTCAAAACTCCGGTTCTGTAATAATGTTTCGAATTAGAATAAACATTAGCTTTGTATAACTGGCGCGTTAAATAACAAAAATCGTTAATATTGTTTCAAGTACATACAAAATATTGGTTTGGAAATTTTGTTCAACCTGTAGAAATTCTCATTGCAACTTGGAGTCACAATGTACTTGAAATTGTTTTGTTGTTTATACATCTTGCAAATGACAATAAGAGCACTGTAAACTTCAAATAAACTTACTAGTATTCGGAAAGAATTCACGATAACATTACATAGGTATATTCATTTGCAATTTAAGTTAACAAACTGCAATTGGAATAATGTACATGAACTAGAAAGCTCAACATATTCTACATCTGTGTGCTTTTAGAGATTCATACTTTATGGTTAAAGAACTGTCATGTGAGCAATGCTTTTCACTCTGTGTCCTTCCGCTGTTAAACATTTTAATTTTCTCCTGTATCCACCAAACCAATTTTAACTTGGCACAAACATTCGATGAGTGTGGTGTTAAGGCGTGATAAACAACAACTCAAAATGCTCTTAGTTGGACGTAATGCTCTACATCATAGATCAAATAATGATACGTGATCACTGCTTATTTTAGTAAATTGTATATTTTCAAACTATATACTAAGAATTTCCCATATAGAAACTGCAACTTCCGAAAAAGGGAAGTTGTTGTACGTCACTGACTTGAAGTTGTAGTAATCTGGCTCATCCTTCAACATCTTTACGATTTATAGAATATATGTTCATATGCTAACACATCAAACCATGACACAAGAAATGTTAATGTGTTCCTTTCAAACAAGGAATGTTAATGTGTTCCTTTGACAAAAGTAATGTAAGTGTGTTCCTAAAACATACAGTCATTGTATCGTCAACATTACCACTTTGCTTTATATAAATGGAAAATAGTCATGTGTGAAAAATGTCTGTATACAATATAAAAGTTATTTAAAATGGTCCTACCACATTTTAAATTTTTACTTGGATGTTCTTTACAGAAAAAACAAAGTAACTAAACAAAGACCAAGATGTTGTGAAGATATAATGCCAAAAGGACAAAATGGAATTCATACAATATTTCCTATCTCCAACGACAATGGTTTTGAAGTGTATTGTGATTTTAAAACGGATAACGGAAATTGGACGGTAAGAACGTAATAGAGTGTTATTTTTATCTATATTAGTCCTTTTATTAATAATTAATTTTTATATTTAATTTGATACGAGTAAAGATAATCTGCGGTCTATGCATTTTGTTTTGTACAAGTTAAGTATTTAGTCATTGTTTTCACGAATAAGTATAAATCTGTATGCTTAACATGCTTAATCAATAAAGGCATTTATTAAATGATGCATTCTGTACTTCTAAATATTTTAGCTCAATGAAAATAACACTTCATAAATTTCGAGCGTTCAAAAGTCTATTCTGGATTTACCTTCATCAGGAACTGTTACACTCCAGTCGAAAAAGGTAAAAGTATAGGATGTCCAAATCCTTAAACAGTGATGACGTTTATAACCAAACAAGAATAACAAAACATCCATCTGAATGAGGTCAGAATTCATCAACGGACTTATTTTCATGGCTTCTACATTGGAAAACATAAGGAAATCAAATGAAACATTGTTCATCAAAGTACAAGAAACGAACTCTATACAAATGAAGAATTGGTTCTAAAAAATTTTAAAATGAACCAAATGCATTTATAATAAACACTTTTGAAAAATTTTTAAAAATGAAGAAAACAAAAGAAAAGAGTATTTAGAAACTTGCCTTCGTCGTCTTAATAAATGAGTTTCTATCTAATTGATGTTACACCATGAATTTCTGATATTTTAAAGCAACATTTATAATATTGATACTGATTATATAGAGTATTTTTAGGTATTTCAGAGAAGAATAAACGGTACGACAGACTTTTCAGAGGATGGGTGGAATATGAAAATGGATTCGGTAATTTGGAGGTAGAATTTTGGCTCGGTAATTTTAGGATTTATTCTATTTTCGGGGAGCAATTTCGATTTGTTATGTGTAATATTACAGACATATGAACAATGCAAAACAACAGCGTGCAACACATGGGCGAAATAATATGACTTTGTACGGGCACAAAATATGTTGGTGTTAAGCTAACCGTTTATAAACACTTCTTACTGTATAAGAATGATTTTAAACAGTTTAAAGTAAATTTATTTAAAAATATATCGTAATCAGTTCTGCACAATCCAATGTCTCCACTGTCAATCAGGCTGTAATGTTAACGTGTAATGTTGATTGCAAAACCAAGCTCATTTCTCAATAAAACACGGAACACTGTAAAACGATTCTTCAGATGATATTTTCTTGATCACGAAAAAGTTTCTGTTTGAATTTTGTAACAACCCGTGAAGGATTGAAGTTATTGATGTCTTAAAAACTAATGCTAAACTGTTGTGAATGTAAAATTTAAAATAAACTTGCAATTAGCACAATATTAAAATCGGTATATAAGCATATTTTGTCCTGGATACTGAATCCTATGCATACCAGCTCTATCACCCTCTTATGTGTTATTTATATAGTGTCGCCTTCGTGCCATTCGTCACAGTCAATAACCAACACGTATTATTTAGCTTTTAATATCATTTTAGGTAATCGGAAAATAAATGAACTAACGTCGACAGGAAAACATGAATTACGTATAGATCTTACTGATTTCGTTGGAAACACAGGATTTGCAAAATATTCAACGTTCTTCGTTGGAAATGGGTCCTCAATTACAAACTCACAGTTGGGGATATAGTGGGAGTCTCGGTGAGTAAACGTTAAAGTTTGCTGTATTATATGTATCCCCAATTTTGTGGTTTTCGTAAATAGAGGATAGGAGAAGCATAGCATCTCCGCCTTTGCACTTAATCTATGAACTCGTTTCCATGCCACGATTGTGTAGATAAATAATAAAATCAAAACTGCTCTATTTCAAACTGGCAAACTCTCTAGAAAAATATTGGTTGATCTGCTCTAGTAATGATATTGACCTCCGCAACATTAAACTGCGACAAATATAAATTAACCAGTTGTAAAAATAATTTCCTTATTGTTAGGAGGATATACAATAGATAATGAAAATATGATTTGCATGATCATGTTATAACAATTCTGGCTAGAATATTGAAATTCGATTTAAAAGACCTGTGGCTTTTTGAAACTATCTCATGACTAAGACATGTCTAATGATAGTCCTAGGCCGTGTCATAGTCGTAAGATATGTTTTGAAAGTTTCATTAACTTAAGACACCTCGCGACATGACTGAAGATTTTTTTAATTTTGGTTCATTTACTTGTATATGTTTCGAAGTTTAGTGTGACGTCTATTTTGCAGGATTAGTATACATTATTGATTAGGGCCCAGGTGAAGCCCGTCTCCATGTGTAGGATTTGCTTACTGTGTTGAAGACCCATTGGTGGCCTTAGGTTGTTTTCTGCTCTTTGATGGAGTTGTTGTCTGTTTAACACATTGCTAAGAGATATACAAATATTAAGATATGATTTTTTTGAATTTTTAATAAAATGAAATAATTAAATGTTAATTCGCTTTCCACAAACAGTTTGGTTAAATGGTGACAAAATAAGCTAAGAAACATCACTGATTACTTATTCGCTTGCAAGTGAATAATTCGACCTCATTGAATCCAAATTCAAGTGACCTTCAATTTAAACTCTAGAGATTGGTTACGCATAAACTAGGCGTGTTCAATTATTAAATGGAAAATAATGTCAAAATTGAAAGTGAAACCATTTGGTTGACTGATTCGATCCATAAAACTCTTTCTCATACAGTTAAAACGATGATTTACATAGTTTTTAACCTATAATATGAAATCAAACAGACTTGAAAAACCCAATTGCACGTGTTCGCTGTCTATTTATATTTATGTTTATGTTAACATCGGGTTATATGACCATCGGCGGTCTGCGGATTGTTAATTAGATGGCCTCTAGACTAAAATTCACACGAAAAGTGGATAAATATTATCGAGTCCATGCGTCGTAAATTGATTATTTTAGACTTTTTATAATTTGGATATGTTACAGTGAATTTGTAGAATAGGGATTATACATAATCACTAGAAAAATGTCAGTGATTATACATAATAACCGGAATGAAATGGAAATGAATAAAAGTAAGATAATTAATTCTATAAAATCAAATTTAAACATCTTTAGAAACATAAATATCAAAATCTTAAGCACAATATTTTAAAACATATCATTAATTTTACAAACTACATTGTAAATTTGAATGACATCTCACTATGAGGATCTGGATGGGGCCGTCGTTTCTTTATTCTTTAATTTTTACATCATTTTCTCTATACTGTATATTTTAGTATTTAAGCACACTATTATTCTCTATTCTTAACTTTTTGTATTTTTTGTCTTTTCTTTATTTTTAGTCCTTTGTTTTGTATTGTTTGTCCATTGTTCTCTATTCTGTCAACCCAATCCAGACCCTTTACTATATTGAACATTTGTCCTCATTATCCATTTTTAAAACCTAAAACCTAAAAAACTTAGCCTCCACATATTGAATCTGTTTTATACTGCACTTTGAGGAGAAATAAAGTGTTCATTAAAACATCTGAAGGTGCTAAAAAGATTAATCGGACACCTCAAATGAATTCCGTCTGTACTATCTGAGCATAATTTCATGTAGGCAGGATTATCCTTTTCTGCCTTTTATAAATGATGGCCATTATGTTTTGATGTCTCCTTTCAACGATCAACATGCGTAATCGGTATCACTGCCTACTCCAAAATTGTGTTCTATTCTGTTTGTGCTTCTGGGCGTTTAGTAGCATTTCTTTGCTTAGTTTGAAATCCTTGTTCGTAAACTTTCATCGCCTTTGTTTTAAAGCAAGAGTTACGTGATCTGTGCATTTATGTTGGTATTATTAATTTCAATTTAAAATACTTATTTGTTAGGAGTTAATGTGATTTAACAAAGTTAAATTGAATATCATCAGAAAAGCTGTTCACTTAAATAAGATTTGATCGATGGACAGGAATGAAAATTTCCCATTAAAACCATAACAAGGTAATGATACGATTTATTTGTCTGTTTGATTTATTCATTACCAAACAAAGAATCTTGTATTATTGACAATCTCTGAAAACATTCCAGGAATTTTGTAAAAGAAGTCTTAAAATTTTCAGTGATTATGCAAAGTCACTGGTCATTTTCAGGGATTATATATAATCACTTATGATTTTAGTGATTATGCAGAATCCCTGAAAAATCGATTCAAATGAAATTGTGCGTATACTTTCATCATCTTTGTTTTAAAGCAAATTACAAAATTACATGATCTTTGCATTTATGTTGATATTATTAATTTCAATTTAAAATACTTATTTGTAATGAGTTAATGTGATTTAACAAAGTTAAATAGAATATCATCAGAAAAACTGTTCGCATAATAAGATGTGATTGATGGACAGGTAATGAAAACTGCCAACTTAAACCACGGTGCGGTAATAATACGATGTATTTGTCTGTGTTTGACTTATTTATTACCAAACAAAGAATATTTTATTATTGATAGTCCCTGAAAACCTTCCAGGGAATTTGTTAAATAAGTCTTAAAATTTTCAGTGATTATGTAAAATCACTGGTCATTTTCAGGGATGATATATAATCACTAATGATTTTAGTGATCATGCAGAATCCTGTGTATACAAATTCACTGTAACAGATATACGTTTAAGCATGTTATAAATTAAATATGAGAATTTGAGTCAAATTGGTGAACATGCATTTGACAGCTAATGCCCCTTTAATTGTCAAAACTAAATTCAACTGAATAATTTAAAATGCCTACAAGTACAATTATTTGTTATTTTATAAACTATTTGGATGGTAGGTTATGTTGCACATTTGTCCTGATTATTTGGCATATATATCGTTTGTCTTAAATCTGGTCTTAGTATTGCAACCATATTTGTTGAAAACCCGGACCATGACTTTTTAGCTGTCAACATTTAAACGTTTGAAAACATGAGGTTTCTCAAACAGCACACACATGCATATCTTCTTTTCATTTGTTTTCAAAAGATTTGAAGTGTTATTAGCGTGATTAGGTTGACTAACATCTGTAAGATTATCAGAGCATTCACCAGACTGAGTTATATTTGTCGCATAGTGGATGAAGCATGTATAGCAGGACCTTTTGAACGCACCATTATTTGTCTCTTCTTGGTTCATTGTTTTATTTTTCTAGCATCAGTACACTACTGTCGCCTTAATTCGTCAGATTATTAAGTCCATCAGACAGTGATGATGAAGATACTCATATCTTTACTTTACAATCAAACACCACCGTGTATGGTGAAACCATTGCTTTAGAGGGAATTCGTTTTGCTGAAACATCTGTCCCTATTCAACATCCTTTTTTGAAGCGGTAGTAAAAGCTATTGTCCTTAATCAGATCAATTCACCTTACCTTCTTGACTTATTATCAAATTGTGCTCGTCCTAAATAAGCACAAAAAAACAATAAATAGTCAATCACACAACATTGTTCATTTCTCTGCTTCCTATTTCACACTTTTCTTTTAAATCTAGATTTTATCAAGCAATATTATTAAATTTTGTTTAATTGTTTAAATAATTTGTTCTTCTATCACAATGACAAGAAAGTCATAAAATTACTATCTGAAATACAAAGTAAGTACGCACTTAACGTAGTTTCACTAAAAAAACTATGACATACATACAAACTTTCCAAGCTGGTATTTGAAAATAAATTTCATTGTATCATTATGTATTTTCTTTGTTCGATATTGTGTTTTGGTCATATTTCAATGATATTCTTTTCTACAAATTACCTGAAACTGATTAGGCAATTTGTAGAATTTTGTTTTAAAATTCCAGTCATTTTACAAGATGACTAGGTATTTTTAGTTATATTATACAAGTTATATAAACCTGTCAAGGTTAGGCATTGTGTAAATTGTATAAAAATTCAATCCAATTACAAAATATCTAAATTATAAAATGCCTGTAACATACATATACGAACTAAATTTAAACTATCAAAGCAGATTTTAATACCTTTTCATATATAATTTCATGTTTATTTTAAAGCAAAAATAAATTTTCGTCAAAAATAAGAATGCTTATACTTTTTATTTTGATAGTTATTTTATAATTTTCTAATCATTATATTATGCATTCTTTATTTGGATAGAAGACATAGGGTGTATTTTTGTTCATAAGTAAAAAGAAAGTTTTGTGTACTTTTTTCATTCCTTAGGTCAAGGCTAAAGATATCCAGTGAATTTTCAATATTAAAATGCCATTTAAATTAATATACTTAAATGATATCAACAATTAAAACGCCTGCATCATTTAATCAAAATGCTATGTATCGCTTAATGCATTTGTTGACGATTTTGAAATTTCATTTAAAATGTTTGTATCTAAATTTTCTATTGAAATTTTTCATTTAGAAAACCCAGAATAAAATGATTGTTGTGTTCTTAGATGAACATTATGACTTAGAGTTTGGTTTTATAAGTTTAATAAACATACCCTCATAACCATACTCAAAATATCATTTGTTTTGCTTAACGTTCATTTGTAAATGTGTCATGCATGTTCAGGACAAAGTTATCATACCTAAATTGTGGCCTTATCAATGTGCCTTATCTGCTCTTTATTTTAAGTCATTTTGATGCATTTATGATAAGGTAATTAGATATATCATATAGGAAAATAGTCACCTTTCTAGCTTAAAGTCGTATTTTCAACCAAAAACAAATTATAGAAGTTGCTTATACTTTAGAGATGAAGTATTTATATTATAAGCTTTTAAAAACGGAAAAAATATATAGGTCACCGTGCATATAAGAAAGAAAACCTCTTTTTTCTTGTTACCATAGAAACTTTTAAGCAATATTTCTTGAAAATATTCAATTCAGAGATAGCTATTGACTCAAATGGTGGCAGACAAAATGACATATATTCCTCATACTTTGTGAACTTAAACCTTATTACATGGGTATTTAAAAATACAATAATATTTGGGGTCACCGGCCATCGAAGAGATTTTCACCGACTGAAAACAGGTGCAAATAGGCTAATTTCTCTATGAAATATAGGAAAATGGGCGAAACACTTCTATTCACAGCTAAAAAATGGCAGAAGTTCCTCATTGTATATGACTGAAAAGCCAGATGTCTGTATTTTGTAAAATTTTGGAATAAAATTTGGGGCTCACAGGCAATATAAGTTAATTATTCTACTTTGGGTTTTCAATGGTAAAACAGGGACTCAGCTATTTATGAGAGCGCTATACAAGTCTCCTTTCTGAGAAGCACCACAATGATATTATGATATATGGTGTAAAGGAGACATTTATCTCACAGGATAGGCACAGATTAAATTGAGCATTTACCTATCCAGTTCCCCAGTTATGCTGTTTAAGTTCTGACTATCACAAGTTTAACTACTTTCTGTAGGGTGTGTGCAGGGTTTTTTTTTTTTTTTTTTTTGGGGATTAAGATATGAATGAGCAGCTGCAACATTCAGTACACATAACCTTTGTATATTTTTTCAATATATAAAATACATACCCTTTCCTAAAATTTTGACTAAAAGTGGGACAAAAGCTATGATGATTTCATAGAGATTAATAGATTTCAAACTGACTAATATCTGATGCATTGATAACATTGGTTTTAAATGCATTTTGAAAAATATGAAATCTCAGTTTCAGATACCTATGATGTAAACAACAACCTAATCATATTTTTCTTGTTAATTTCTCATCCTTTTATATATAATCAAGCTTCAAATTCCACCGACTCATCCTTACCACTCAATACAAAGTAGGCGTAAAGGGAAAAAAGGGTCACAGAAGAATAAATCACAGGAAAAGTCACAAATCTTATGTAAAATAAAAATCATTTCGTACAAGTCAACTGTTTAAATAGTTTTTCATTTCTTTTTCTCCTTTTACATTTATACGGAACTTTGAATAGTACATAAAAGAGATGATTTTTAAAAAAATTTTTTAAAGGTTTAATGTTATAATCTGCCTAGACAGGAGATGTATGACATAAATATAAACAGTTAACTGAATGCAGTTATCAATAATTAGTTAATAACCATCTGTTTAATGTAAAACCAAGCTTGAAATTTCCTAAGAGAAATAAAGGACTGAGAGAAAATACAAAGCAATTTCGGAAATATAATATATGTTTCAAGGGGCATAACTCTTTTCAAAATATTTGATCAGTATAAATTTTTAACTTGTCCGAGACTAAAATAAATCTTTGATATAAATTTGATCAAAATCTGGCAAATATTGTACACATGAGGGCGTTAACAATGCAATTGTACTTATAATTAATATTTTCAACGGCATAACTCTTTGAAAAATATTTGATCAGCACTGATTTTCTAAGTTGTCGGAGACAGTATTGATATAAACGTTTTATATCAAATTTTAACAGAACAGGTTTCTTATATCTTTAATTGTGAGAATTCAGTACCCGTTTTAATGTTTTATATACTTTAAACATCAATCTATCAAAATAGAAAGTTATGGTGTGTACCATACTGCTTGCCTCTGCTACATTAGTGAGTTAAGGATCATATATTTTGCAGATCCATTGTGAAATGGCATATAAATTTAGAAATGAGGAAAGATCTGACACAAACTTGCAAATCCCATGATGTATTTTGATATGTATTTCCAACATGTTTATGTTTTAGTCTTAGATACATGATTTCTGTATTGGTTGTTATTGGAATTGAACTAGCTGTCAGTAACTGCAAGTACTCTCAGATCTGTACTTTTGTCTTGTGTTTTATGGATGTATAAATAGCGTGCCACGTTCGGTCTGTGTTTTTGCTTTGTATCGATCTGATTAGTTAATATCAAAAGAAGAAGTGGTGTGATTGCCAATGAGACAACTCTTCACAAGAGACCAAATGACACAGAAATTAACAACTATAGGTCACCGTACGTCCTTCAACAATGAGCAAAGCTCATACCGCATAGTCAGCTATGAAAAGGCCCGAAATGACAAATGTAAAACAATTCAAACGAGAAAACTAACGGCCTAATTTATGTACAACCCTCCCAACCCTCCCTAACCTGGGACAGTGGTGTAACAGTGCAACATAAGAACGAACTATAAAAATCAGTTGAAAAAGGCTTAACTCATCAGATGGATACAAATAGAAATACATCTAACAAAAACACAGAGTTGACGTGGCCGGGTACTTGTAAATCCCAACAACAAAAAGACACTAAGTACAGATCTGAGAGTACTCGCAGTTACTGACAGCTAGTTCAAAGCCACTAACAAGTAATAAAAAATCATGCATCTAAGACTAAATTAAGCCCTTTTCAACTGATTTTGATAATTTGTTCTTATGTTTTACTGTTTCACCAACTGTCCCAGGTGAGGGCTGTCAACTTCAAACATGTTAAACCACACCACATTCTAAAAGAGCCTGTCCCAAGTCTGGAGCCTGTAATTGAGTGGTTGTTGTTAATTGCTGTATCTCATAATTCTTTTCTTTATTGCTGTCAAGTTTGATCTTGTGGTGTGTCGTTACACCACTGTCCCATGTCAGGAAGGCTTGGCGCCTTCAAACAAGTTTAACCCAGCCACATTCTATATGTGCCTGTCCAAAGTCAAGATCCTGTAGTTCAGTGGTTGTTGTTGGTTCGTGTCTGTCATATTTGTTTTCTTAAATTGTTTTGTTATAAATTAGGCTTTTAGTTTTCTCAATTGAATTGTTTTATATTTTTCATGTTGGGGCCTGTTAAAGCAGACTATATAGTATAGATTTTCTCATTGTTGAAGGTCGTACAATTGCCTATAATTGCTAACATTCATTTCATTTTATCTTTCGTGGATACATGTAGTTGTCTCATTGGCAATCATCTCCTTATTTTTATATTATGTAGTCAGTATAATCATGATAATTGTCTTTATCGACTGGTTTACCACATATTTTCTCTGTGATTGCATGCTCAAATTTGCTATTTTAAAGTTAGAAGTACATTCATATTAAGTGATTAAGAAATAATAGTTCCAAATAACATGAATAACTTTTTTCGTTTTGAAATTGGTGTAAAATAAAACTTTTAAAGATTATTTTCGTCAATCTGACCATGCTGAACAGTTTGAGCCATAGTGTCCATGAAAGTGCACTGTGATAGTAAAACACTGTCAAATAACAGTATAATTCATTAATTATAATTAAGATTCAGCAAAGGAAATAAAATTTCAATCTGTATTAGTAAATTGTTTTAAATTTCACCTCATGATTCAATATTCACAACAGCCAGATATACATATTGTGGCATATTTTTATTGTTATACTCCATCCAGTCGGAGCTTAAGATCCGTCAATGGATCTGACTAAAACTTATATATAAAGCCTGGAAGACGGAACTGTTAAAGGAGAATATAATTAGTTTGATGACCGTTCAGTGCGCTTTGTTATAACCAGTTACAGATTATTTTATTTGGAGTATTTCTTTCTTAAATTAGTGACATTAAATAGTAAGTTGGATACTATATTCTAGTTGGGAATAAGTGCCTAATTAACATTAAAATCATTTGTGATTTATCTGATTTTGTAATAGAACATTTTAGTTATTTGTTTGTTGGTATTATGACTTGCCCTTAAAGGTTCACGTTACAACGTATATCGGGCAAGTTTTAAAATGCCAATTACCAGTATATATACATGTTTCTCTTGTAAAGGTCGCACTTTGTAAATACAGCTGTTTCACAAGCCACGCCTCTTTTGGGGAGATATATGATATTCATAGATATTTCATTTGTTTACGTATTGGTTCCCAGATATGATCTCTATGTTTCATCTCATAGAGAAATAACTTTGGAATGTTACCATTATAAAAACACAAGGTACCGGTGAAAATGAGTTCTGAGACAGACCAAAACAAAGGTAGGGTAGTACAGAATTTTACTATAAGTTTAAACTTTTAGAAGTTCGGGGCATACAAATGTTGAAAATATGCCGCACAGCCCTTTGTTTTGGCCTTTGAATAAAAAGTAGTGCATATCAACTTTCCGTTCTAGGATATAATTTTTACGAAACTTCATAGTAAAAGTTGCAAAGCTTTAGCCGCAAAGGGTGTTCCTATGGGAAATTGCATTGTCTATATTTACAGAAGTGCAACCTAAAAGAATTATTACCACACGCCCTACAGCATAAGCCACAAAAATACTGATCGGCCAGTAACAAGTTTTGTGAAATGATTAAATTTTAAAACAATTGTAAGACTACATATTAGGGAAACGTTCAAGACTTTACTACAGGTGTTTGACCATAAAAGGCAGGACTAAATAGTGCATTACAAAAAAAATATATTAAGAGTTCATGTTCTTGAAGATATGTTGACAAATTAACATAATTTCATTCTGGGCAAAATAACCTTCATAGTGTAAAAAATATGAATGTAGGACAAAGAGTAGCAGGACAAAAAGTCTTTCAGTTGTGTGATAATTTTTCTTGAACTCTTATATATATGTAGTCGTGTTTCCTTGTATTTAAATAAAACACAAACACGTTGTATTGGTCTATGGTTCTTTTATTTCATCAGGATTGATGTAAATATTCAAAATGAAAACAACCCTGAAATAATAAAAATATAATTCTTATACAATTCAATCAGTAGTAACAATCAATTATTATAAAACCAATATATCTATATGCATACAAGAAAACTGTGCAGATTTCCTTTGCGCTTTAAAATAATAGTTTTACAAGCCACACAAAACGATATTTCACCATTTCGAATTCTGTATTAAATGATTACATAATATATTTCTCTATTTTTGTGCATTGTGAAATATGCAACGACAGACTAGATACATAGCCACGCTTGTAGTATCATATCAAAAATAGTTAGTTAAACATATTAGTAACACGCAATTGTAAGTGCAAACAAGACATTACGTATTTGCAACAGTTACACAAAGCAGACAATACATTAAGCAAAGCAACATAAAAGTAACATGAACAATACAAACTGTATACATATAAACATACCTCACATGAAATGCAAATGTCTTTGCTTCACCAACTGATTTGAATCAGTTTACATTCTTTATCAATATATATGTATAATACATGAAGGCAAAATATTAGAATTATCAATACCTATTTTCAATATTATGTAATACTGCTACATTAGAATAATCGGAATTATCTCCCTTAAATCTAGTTAATCAAATATTTACTTGTATTAACTTTATAGAAGTATAAAATCTTTAACACCCACTCATACAAACTGTTAAAATAATTTATATATTACTGTTACTAGAACTTTAAGTATAAACCATACTTTTATCAGTTTTCTGCAGATTTTATATATTTTACTAAATCTTACAAATGAAACTATATTATCAAGTTTATCTAGATTACTTTATGTGTTATGAACAGTTAACACATATATTTAACAATTAATCAATCACATACACCTTTCATAATACTGTCACCTATCCATTCAATTATACACTTATATATCACTCACTCATGGATATTAAAGCTGGAATTTTATTGTAACGAATGTATTAGTAATAAACTGACATTATATAAGAAGATGTTAGTCCTAGACTATATCAAAACTAAAGATAAGAATTTCCAACTGAGCTGAAGAAATGGCTACCACTCCATATAAAGACTTTTAACCAACTGTCTAAAACAAAGAAAAGTTAAACAAAAGATTCCCGCCTAAAATATAGTAACCAATAGAAAGTAAATTAATCAATAGGTAATGTTCTACCTGAATAAACTAGCAGACTACAAATTATAATAACTGTAAATAAAATATATCAAGTGTATATTCTAATAACATAAAACCTTAATTAATGTAAAACATAAAAATATAGCTCTACCACATATTAAGCAACTTTGTTAACAAAAGTGCATGTCCTCCTTATACAGCTTGATTAGGTGCACATACAGAACCACCCTCCCCAAAATGTTTGAATTCAATTCTGCTATGTCACCCAGATGATTCTTGGGAAGTATGAGTGTTTGAGGTGATCACAGAAAATATATGGTAACTGGAAGCATTTTTCATGCATATCTCTTGACGGTTGTTTGGGTGGTTTAGAACATCTTTTCCTTGTTATGGCCATTTTGTAGAGAATGGCGAGTCTAGAGATTCATAAACCCATTAAGCCAGGTTTGCTTACAAAGCAAAATAAATATTCTGTTTACATGAAAAGCCCATGTTTCCCCCGGGAAAAAGACAAGGTGCACAAATTGTTAGAACAATTATACTTATGACAAGTACCATGAACTATGATTATATAATTTTCTGACTGTAAAAGTGTGTGGGGTGCAATTTTATTTGTTCACAGATATTGATTTGGAATTATTCCCGTTGGTAATAAATTGTACGCTATCAAAAGGATTTTTGTCGTGATTTGCTCGATGTAAAATACTTACAGACACATCACCTTTTGTTTACATACATTTGTCGCATATTTTGCTGGTCCTTTCGAGTGTAAATCAAGTGTGAAACTGCTTCATAAGCTACCAAAATGAAGATCGTTTTCTATAATTTTCGATCTGCATTACAGTATTCATGAAAAGCAGTCCACGTGATCGATAATCATGAATTATCTTGTCTATGTCTTTTCTCCGACGAAAAAATATGCTCCTTTTTCCAAAACGGAAGTGCATTTGCAACAATGAAAATTGCAACAAAAACTTTATAAAGTTATAAAATTGCAGTTTTCAATTATTCCACCCATCTTCAGTGTATTTAATTAAAATTGATTATTTTTATAATCCAAAATAATTGAAGTGACTAATTACTACATTGAGAATGATTTACGATATCATTGCGCAACATATATTGCGCAGAAGACACGAACATTTAAACTCCCATACCACCTTAAATTATTTTTTAATTCTTTTGAATAGGAGATAGTTTGAAGGAGGTTAATGGAATGAGTTTTACTACAAAGGACAGGGATTACGATCATCATTCGGCACTTAATTGTGCAAATAATAACAAGGGAGCCTGGTGGTATCATGATTGTACCTATTCCAATCTAAACGGACAGTATCGTCAAAGTGGACAGATTAGCGTCGAAGGTATTTATTGGTACACTTGGAAGTCATCATGCTATTCAATGAAATCATCTGTAATGATGTTTAGAAAAGTTCATTAACCAGAACAAACATCAAAATGTTTTATTTCGACAGTTTGTGTATTTCATATGTTTGATATTTTTCATTATATTTCATTCATTTCATGTATTTGCCTTGTTAGATGTAGTCCTGTTTATTTACATAGCAGAGACAGTTGTATCAATTTGCATATTCAGAATAACCAAATTGATACAACTGTTTCTGTTATTATAGCAGAGACAGTTGTATCAATTTGGTTATCCTGAATATGCATGAAATATCTTTCACTTGTCAACAAAAATCAGTCATGACTGGACTTTGTGTTATATATAAATATAGATCTTAAATATTCTCCATTAGACATACATGCATGAAATGATCATAATATTAGATTAAGTTATTCCATGAGCTGTATAAACATTTAGAAACGTTACTAAATGAACCGTTAATACACATAGAAATGCATTTAAACTGTTACAGTAGATGTTATACAGTCAGAATCCGGTAATGTTTCAACTAAAAATTATGAAGAACCCAAGCTATAAAACCCCGTTCAATTTTCCAGCAAAATTTAACATCGTAATTAAATCAACAGTTAAATGATTTACGTAAAATCGGTTTCATCAACAGTAATAGCAAGTTTGATTTTGTTCATTATCTTTTTTTTATTGTTTGCTTACTGCATTTCCAAGAAATCTGAATTTTATAGAAAATTTCTGTTGTATAGAGACAAGAAAAATGTCTTTGGTTTTACTTTAACTTACAAAATATATTTGAATAAACTTACGTACTTAAATTTTTAATGACGGACGAATTGACCTTTTCGGGACGTCGGGATTGTGCCTTTATTTTTGCGGAAATTCGGGATTTACATATAGGGACACAGAAAGTTGGAATGTTAGCGGGGCTTCTGGTATCAGCGATTATTTTCCAAGAATTATAGATGACATCCCTCTTATTTTATTTAAACTCATATTCTAAACTCATTACAAATGTTAGTTAACATAATTCTTATATCTTACTCTTTCATACGGTAATATGTTCACTTATTTTAAATTTACAAAAAAATATTAACAAAATACCGAACTCAAAGGTATAATGTTAAAAGGAAATCCTAAAAGCCTGACAAAACCAAACACTCTCTCCTATATCAACCAACGTAACGACTGGAAAACAACTGTTTTATTATTGACCTGGTACAAACCTTTTCTGAAGAAACCCGGTTTTACAGCTTGCTAAATATCCGACTTGCCCAATTACCTTATTTTTGATAGTTCTGAATAATAGTACTTTACTGTCAACTTTACTTTTATATCTATGTCGACTGTATATATATGCTAACTGTTTATGTGCCATTGTATTTGTTGTTTTGTTTATATGCATGTCATTGGTCCTTTTACTTGTTGTATTTTGTGCTAAATAAAATTGTAAGCTTTTAATTATTCAACTGATCATTGACGTTTTCGTGTGAAACACTTAGGGTGCTCTTATTCACAAACAAGGTTACCTTGTAGTGTTCAGCAGAACCTCTCTTCGTCCTTTGTTAAATAAAGGGTTCGCATGACTATTTTTTTCTCTGTAAAATGGTGTTTGGATAAGTGCCATGCTAGGCTATGTTTTCTATACCCGCGACTATGGATATGGGTAAACTGTTTTACCTCTGTCCGTTTTTCAATCCGTAATAATTTCGGTTGCACTTTTCATACCAACTACATGTCATTACTTCATGTTAAATGTATTTCTATTCCGTTATACATGTTATATTTGGATTTTCCCGGTATATTTCCATGTTAATAATTCTTATAGAAATGGTTTGGTTACTAATTCAACCTTTAAGATGTTGGGTTAGTATTAAAAAAAGGAGAATTGGTATAATTACGAATGAAACAACTATCCAACAGAGTTTTAATGACAAAGATAGGAATAAATACAGGTCACCGTACGGCCTTCAACAACAAAAACCCAATTCCGTATAGTCAGTTATAAAAGTTTCCCATATGGAAAATATTTTTAAAAATATGACAGACATGAACCAAAGACAGCAACTGAATTACAGGCTGCTGACTTGGAAGAGGTACATAATGACGGTACATCATAAGGTTAGTGACAAATTGCTCAACTCAATAGATGTGTACAAATCACTAAATAACAAATAAAAACAATAGACAGAGAGCACCTGTATAAGAGTACTCGCAAAAGCTAAAAGCTAGTTCAGAGACAATTAAAAATAGTAAATAAATCAAGTTTCCCAAGACTAAAGTATCAATTAATCATCCAACAGATTTTGTGTAAAGATTTCATTTACAATCTGAGAAACGCATGACTTTGAACAAAACTTCATAATGTTTTGCATCTTATATACGTGTTTAAAGTTAAATTATAGCTATATGACTGATATTTGGTAATTACATTGTACCTCTTTATCTGTAGCCTAAGTTGTACGATCATTCTACACCAATCAAAGTATTTTTCGTTAGTATTAATCCCAGAAAATGGCTTTTTCATTAATAGTTACGAAGTAACTAGGACGCGTCTTATCGCCGGAAATATGTGTTTACTGCTTCTCAGCATCAACTATTGAACAACAGTGGCGTTCATTTAAGTTCAAGTTTTGTTAGATTAAGACAAATTAAAACATTTTCAAAACGTTGGCCGAAAAAACGCCAACCTAACCATCCTATTTTGCAGTTATCCTTATTCTGAGATAAAATCGCTAGGTATTTCGTTTCTGCGTGTCTTGTGATTCGCGAAATCTCTAGATCCCTTTTGGTTAAAATGTTAGCAAATTACGGAGTCCCACTTAATTTTATAAATATCTCTCAATCTTTGACATTTTTACCTATTATGTCTGTTTGTTTTGTTCACACATCGTAGTCAGTATAATGGAATGTAATGCGACTGTCATACCAGTGAGAGGTTTAGCTAGCTATAAAACCAGGTTTAATCCACCATTTTCTACATAAGAAAATGCCTGTGCAAAGTCAGAAATATGACAGTCGTTATCCATTCGTTTGATGTATTTGAGCTTTTGATTTTGCCATTTGATTACGGACTTTCCGTTTTGAATTTTCCTCGGAGTTCGGTATTTTGTTATTTTACTTTTGTTAATTTCTATACTTTTAATGAAAACAGGAAAATAATAATACAAATAAATAACAAATTATGTCAAGGTGTAATCTCCGTTCTTTGCTGTTGTACTATTTCAAATTTACATATAAAGAGATATTCCACGACCAAATGACCTATTTTCTACTGTTTGCAAATTTGATCGACATAAGTGATATATGTTTTCACTAAGAAAAGTAAAAAGTCATGATTTACTACTGTCAATACAATAAATTACCGACATTTCATTTTCTGTCAAACTCTAGATGGCCCTTCTTACGCAAACGACACTAATACATAAAACAAAATGATTGTTCTATAGACTAAACATTTTCTAGAATAACCGGCTTTAGTAAAAGTACTACACAAAAAAAATGATTCATTATATAAACTATGCATTTTATAGAAATCTCGGCTGTCCTTCTTGTGAATAGGGTACTAAACAGAAACAGTGATTAATTCTTTAGATTATTGAAGCATCCTCGGACTTCAGAGTTATTGACTTCAAATTTGGATACTTATTGGATGGCGAAATTCTATAAAATGCCGCTATGTACATTGTGTTCTATATATTAAAGTCGAATGATGGCTATCTAAAACGGGTAAGATTATTACTGTTATATCAGTGAATTATTTAATATAAATACAGAAATTGCAAATTAATGGGAGAGATATAAAGTAATTTCTGATATTTATCTTACTGTTAAAAATAATGAACAAATATCATTTGGGAACAAACTTATTTAGTACTGTCTCTAAACGTTTTGAATTAATAACATGAATAAAAGTAAACTACAAATACATAAAAACATGCAGCAAACTTAGATATGTCTTTGGTGATTTCAATTATTTAAAAGTTGTACCATCTATAAAATTTGACAAAATATGTAGAAATACGTAAAACTATTGTGAATTCAAATTTAAAAATGTTCAGATAAATTGTTCAGGGTATTTTACTATATTTAGATAAATACTTCTATTATCCCGAGCTATAGTACCTGATAAGTAATCACAAGTTAAGGCGTGAAAGAAACCTTCCCTACTTGAGGATCAGAAGTGTCATTCTCTGCAAATAGAAATATCATTCGAAAGAGCAATTAGCTGTAATTAAATAGCAAGATAAACAAAGTACTTGACTGACTTACATACGGGTAATTAGAGCAAAGGAAAGAATATAAATAGTTTGAATAATAAGGACTCAGTCAATATACAAAAACAATAGAAGCAAGAACAACTTCATAATGTTTCAAATGTTGATTTACGGATTCGCATTGTTTTGGTTGACATCAGTGACCACATTAAAACTGATAGTGATTTCCTAGTTTCCGTGGCAGGTCATGTAACGGGAATTAATTGTCTTCTCTCGTAATAGTTCGAAGGCGTATGAATTTTTTGGGCGGGAAAAAATGTTGTGTTAAATGATAGGCGTATAAATGGTCATCTATAGCCCTGCTTTACTTGAGTGAACATCAATTTTTTTAACATGTACGTTAATGAACGTTTATATGTTTTTTTTTATATAAGTGTGTTCATATTGGCATTAAAGTTACATTTTGGTTCTTAATATTAGGTCGTATGGCTATACAAACGTAATCGGATTTGTTTTTATTCAGACTCATTTCTGTCTTCAAATTATTTTTGTATAGCCGCAGTCTTTTGACTGATAGGAGACTTTTGCATTTAAATGTTTTCTTTAATGTCTTTGAACGTTCTTATATCAAGTGAGGCCTAACACTTGGGGTTTCGCCTGGCATCGACAAAAGGACACAGGTTTCGAAAAATAGTTTTCCTGGTCGGCCAGGAAACAATAGATATAAATGTAGAAGATATTAGAAGTCATTATGATTGCCACAGTTTAATGTGTATTGATGTGACATGTTTGTATATATTTATTGAATAAACTCGGCAGCTCAGAAAATATACAAGCAGCAAGCTAGTCGACAAACATACGTTTCTTTTAGTTAAAAGTGGTAAAAGTGGTGTTATGTTAAGAACATAAGGTATAGAGAAGACGTAGAGGTTCGTTTACTCGATAATCAAAATGCTCCATAAACGAATATATTTGACATGGCAAAAGCAAACGATCGTGTTAAGCAGTTTGTAAGTGATGCAATTGAAGCGAAAATGACACATATAGAGGAGAAATTGGATCAGCAAATTGAAAATATTGACAGAAACTTGACACTTCATTTCACTGATTACTTGCATGGAATAGCTGATAAAATAGTTAAAGAAAACGGAAAGAAATCAACGTTTATTTCCTTAGCATTTAACTACAATATTATAGTGGAATCAAATTTCATAGTTCATTCTCATTCACTGAAAATCCACTTTCACCATTCCATTTCCCAAGGTAAGAATTGAATTGTGTATGAAGAAAAGAATATGTATGTTAAATGTCAAAGTATTGTTCTTTATATTTTGTGTGTTTAAGTCAGTTACTTTGGGTACATTTTTGCAGTATATTAAGATAATTCTTGATTATTTAAAGAAGACCAAATCATCAAAATACCGGTAAATGTTGTTGAATTTATCAAATAAACTGAATTTAGACAGGTCTTTACTGAGTTTGGCTATACACTTTGATTGATAACAATACTGAAACTAGTAAAGGGACGCAATTGGTTCTCACCAAGAATACCTATAACCTGTTTATAAAATTTATTGCTTTAAACGGACTGCAATAAATATTGAGAAACTGCAATTTTCATTCTCAAAATGGTTTGTTTTGAATCTTTGCAAAATGGATAAAAGTCTATGTTTTTTCGCTAAAAATCTGTGTTTTTAATTAAATGCCTGAATACTTACATATATCTTTTTGAATAACCATGTCATAAAGAAGGAACACTTCGCATCTATGTTGGAAAACCTTATTTTCTTTTGTGTTAGAGAAACTGCATTCAGCTTTTCAATAATTCAGCTGAATACAATTTATCTATTAAAGAAAAAAGAAAAGAAAATTCACAACTGTTTTAGTATCATCCTGCAATAAAAAGAAAAGAAATAATATGTTTGCTATAACTTTAGCATTCCCTTTTTATATATAATACACAATAAATTTATATAATAAAACTAAATTTTTAGCCTACCGAAAATTTGAATTCAAAACTCTTACGGCTAAAATTTTAGCTGCCAAAAAAACGATTCAATTTATGAAGGTAAAATTTTAGCATTTTTCGCAATTTGAACAAGTTCTTATAACATTAAAGTTACATGATATAAAATGCTAAAGTTTTAGGTTTTTTTTTTTGCAAAATAAGAAATTGTATGATGATACAGTAAATGTAAAAGATTTCACATATGAGGTGTTGTGCTTCAAAGGGGGGGGTGGTTCCGGTGGTTGGATCTCCTGGGAACATATGGTTGGACCCCCCTCCCTTCCCCCTTTTAAAAATGGCTGGATCTGCCCCTGTATCTTGATTTAAGAATACTAAGTAACACAGGTACTTGTTAACACGTACGTTTCAAAAGAAACACAATAGCTGCATTTGCTACCATATTCATGACACGGTATTTTCGCTAAATGTTTGTTATCATCCTCCTTTTGTATACTTCAAATTCATATTGTAAACCAGGCAGTACTGTATTTTATATTTTGTGTCCACATATATTATATGTCGTTTGTTCTAATGACAATATATAAACCATTAAGATTAAGTCAAGACAAACCTAAAGAGTGGTTTTGGCTTTGGACAGGCAGTGAAGATGTCCAAAATATATATATAAAAAGATAATTGAAAAAAATGTATAACAACCAACAATTGACCGAACTGTTTGAACAAATATATCAGCTATAGAACTGGTACATGAGCATATGAGTACCGTAGATACTTTGTTTACATTTTCTCATACAAATAAAAACTAGCTAAACAAGTCAAATACAATGAAATACTCACGTAAAAGATTCCTGATGTCTCCTCCTGTTTTGGTATGATTCTTTCTCTAAACAACATTCGCATTGCAATTTATAAAACAGAAAAATTTGATGTTTTGCCATATAACCATAAATAAAATATAAATTTGCGCCATTTTGAAGTCTTTAAAATTCTTTATCTTTCAAACGCTTTAAATAAATGATAAATCTAGGACTTTTCAAACGTTCAGGTGAGTTCAACATTAAAGCGCTTTTATGATTTGACTTTTGTCTCCTAAATGCTTGAATAATTGTATGACCTTTATATTATTTGTTTTTAAATGGTGTTTTAACAAGAAGCAATTAGAATATATTACTAATTTAATTTTAACTGCTCTGATGTTAACAGATTTTGTATCGACATTTTTTAGAAACCATGCCAGCAAAAAAGGCGTTTTGATTCTGCAATTCCTTTAAATTCCCTTCAATTGTCCATTTATAAATATTCAGATAAAAAACCCTAAGATTTCAAGTCCACCAGGCACAGCTGACCGTCGACTATTTTGTCTTTTTTGTTTGTTCTTTTGGTCGTATAGCTCTTCAGGTAGCACGGTAGTATTTGCATTCCGGAATTTAGGATGCTCTTTTGTGTACCCTACTTAAGTCAATGTATCTGAACAGTGTGATTGGACAAAAAATACAGTATCAACTGAACATACCTTCCCAAACTGAGGAATGAATCAGGTGTAGAAAAATATGAAATAATTTTACATACAGGTGAAAATGAATTTTTGAGAATTTTTAATTTCTGTATTCATTGCATGATAAAAGACCTAAAAGCACTAGTGGCCTTAGGTTTTAAAATAGCAAAAAAGTAAACGGTCATGATACATGCTCAAATTCATTTCTGATTAGTATAATGAAAGTACTTCAGTTAAGTGTATGTAGAATTTTGGCAGTGTTAGAAAGTGGTGAAAATCCTAAAAGGCTATCATTATCACTTATGGGCCAGGAAATACTACCGTGCCACCTTCAACTGTTTCTGCTTTTTTACATCCTTGGCTTTCAAATATAAGGCTCTGAGCGTAAATGATGAAGATGAACCCAGAACAGCGCTTCGGACGCATGCAATCTATACCTTATTTTCATTTTCAAACACAAATATGGTGTTTTTTTTAGAAATTATAGCCGTAAATATGAAAAAACGTAAAACGTTGTATCAAGGAAAATTTTGTGTTGTGTAGTATTTGCGAAAATCGTATTGTAGGTGAAAGCTTTAAAAACGGGTATTAGAAAAATAGGAACGAAAATTTGATTCGTGGCATTTTTTTGGCACTCTAATGAACGCAATTAGCAGCTACAAATCTATTGTCTTTTTTAACCAGAGCTTAATAATTATAAAAGGAATGGATATGTAAGCCAAAATTTGTTTCTGTGAAAAAAGTTCCAGAAGAATAAATATCACAGGAAATATGACCTGAGAGAACCACCCATAATTGCATACCAGAAACACAAGAATTTAATAGAATATTTAACATCTTCTAAACTAAGATAGATTATAGCAGATTAAGCTATATCTGTCACAATATTAGCAATTTAATATAAAGAAAGATGATTCACCGAGTGTCGTGCCCCAGAATTTTCGTTTATTTATATCACGTTGCTGTAAGGCTAGGGTACCTGATAAGGATAATGCCTAGGTAATATAAACCTAAACCGAAACACCAAGTGAAATTACATCATCAAATCAATTGTTTCTTACCAGCACATATATGCGTGTATTTTGAATTTTTCAAGTAATAATTAAATAGAAATTTGCCTATATTTTTTTCAAAGCAAAACAAATAGTAATATTGACCGACTATTTCAAATATTTAAGAATATGAAAATATACAATGTATGTATAAACTGATGAGATAATGAGATCTTACTTTGAAGATATATACTGATAGAAAAATAGAAAATTATGTCTGAGAGATAATATTGAGATGTTTGAATTGCTTTAAAGGACTCGTTGTTATTGCAACATCTCTGAAGATATATGATGTCACAAGAAAAGGAGTATTGTGTCTAGGAATTGTATGGAGATATTTGAATTGGTTCAGGACTCGTTTTTAGCTCACCTGGCCTAAAAGGGCCAAGTGAGCTTTTCTCATCACTTGGCGTCCGTCGTCCGTCGTCGTCCGTCGGCGTCCGTCGTCGTCCGTCGTCGTCGTCTGTTAACTTTTACAAAAATCTTCTCCTCTGAAACTACTGGGTCAAATGTAACCAAACTTGGCCACAATCATCATTGGGGTATCTAGTTTAAAAAATGTGTCCGGTGACCCGGCCAACCAACCAAGATGGCCGCCATGGCTAAAAATAGAACATAGGGTAAAATGTAGATTTTGGCTTATATCTCTGAAACCAAAGCATTTAGAGCAAATCTTACTGGGGTAAAATTGTTTATCAGGATAAGATCTATCTGCCCTGAAATTTTCAGATGAATCGGACAACCCGTTGTTGGGTTGCTGCCCTGAATTGGTAATTTTAAGAAAATTTTGCCGTTTTTGGTTATTATCTTGAATATTATTATAGATAGAGATAAACTGTAAACAGCAATAATGTTCAGCAAAGTAAGATCTACAAATAAGTCAACTTGACCAAAATGGTCAGTTGACCCTTAAGGAGTTATTGCCCTTTATAGACAATTTTAATAATTTTCGTAAATTTTTGTAATCTTTTACAAAAATCTTCTCCTCTGAAACTACTAAGACAAATTTAACCAAACTTGTCCACAATCATCATTAGGGTAACTTGTTTAAAAAATGTGTCCGATGACCCCGCCCGCGAACCAAGATGGCTGACATGGCTAAAAATAGTACATAGGGTAAAATGCAGTTTTGGCTCGTATCTCTGAAACCAAAGCATTTAGAGCAAATCTGACGGGATAAAATTGTTCATTAGGACAATATCTATCTGCCCTGAAATTTTCAGACCAATCAGGCAACACGTTGTTGGGTTGCTGCCCTGAATTGGTAATTTTAAGAAAACTTTGCACCTTTTGGTTATTATCTTGAATATT
>JAASAO010000608.1:0-43439 GCA_017311375.1 Mytilus coruscus
AACAAATTCTGGATTTGTTTGAGATACTGTAACTTGAAATGCAATACAGTAGGCACAAAACACACTGTCGTTTGAAGTTGAATAACGTAACCAGGATCTTTTTTCTTCCTATAGTTTATTGTATCTCCTGTCTTTATCGTTTACTGGGTATCTAAATTTACTGTTTTGTGTCCATTTATGTTGCAATTATTGGTGGCGTTCATTTTCTGTAAGATTTCTGTCGATGCATTTTAATGGATCCTCGTGATGTTCGAGAGAAATTGAGGGGTTATTTGAAGTAGACGGACTGCTCATTGTTGATTGAACCCCGGCTAAGTGAGATGGAGAGGTCTCCTGTAGATTTTCATCGGGTGTAGTTTTACAGAAAAACTTCCTAAGTTTGGTTGTTTAAGTGATATAGCTTCCGACCTGCATTTAAATATATACAATGATAATGGATTTTTCTCTCTCCACATTATCAGTGCTGAAAGTATATAAAAAATAGATAATTCGAAATCTTGCTAGGCCAATATTATTGAAGAAGCAATCACAGCTCACGCATGAGTATTAAAACACCCCACAATTTATGTGCATTTCTCTTCCAAATGAAATGAAAATTTGAGACATTTTCAATTGTTTTGCTATAAACCTGGCTGCTATACGAAAACAATACATTTTCGGATGGATTGAGGATTTGTTTTTAACGCCAAGTGGGCTTTATTTCAGCTCTATAATGGCGAGAGCAGTCTATTTGATAACTCCGTTCAAATGTTAAATGGACAGGACTAGACCTTGGCAGACTAACAACTTGATTCCTCGATACTATGAATTTTCATTGATTATTGTTGGAGTACTTCGGGCTTGCGAAAAAAAAAATAAAGAAAAAAGTCGCACAATTAAACATGGTAAAGGTGGCTCGAAAGTATCAAATTTGTATCATTATTGATGAAACTTTATAGTTTGCAATTCCTTTACAAACCTGTCCATGAAAAAAACGGTATTTGAGTTAAAAGGGTAAAAAACTACTAAAAATCACACTTTTCTCAGGGTATTTAATATTTTTATTTCCGAACCGAGATGAATGGAGTTTTTGCATTATGTTCCTCTTTTCATCTCTTTAAATAAATAGAATTAAATGCATTAACCGTGTCCAAATCCCTACTGTGTCCACCTTATTACTATGTCCACACTCTTTGTTTCAACACTTGCCCAATTGTACCGCGATTTCGCGGGCATCTTCTTGTATGTCTTATTTATTAATTTTGTGGATGCTAGCAAATCTGATAAACTTGTGTGCCTTTTTTTTTTAGGAAATAATGGTTAGTCTCTAGGAATATCTTATTGCAAATCACTTCTTTCTGTAAGATATGCCAATGTTTCTGTATGCATGGGTTGTATTTGTTGACAAAACTAAAGAAATTGACACATTTCATCTTGCCAATATTTTATTCGCTAAAATTTTTGTGTGCCATACATTTAAAAATTATAGGAAAATAAGATAAGTGTTATTCCATTCATTTCTCTCCCTTTTAACAATTGCTGAATTTATGGCAAAACAATTAGTGACTATGAATGCTGTTCTGAAGAGAGAAAAAAACTGGTCATAAAAATATTACTTTTGTCATTACCCACGATGCAATGTTACCCACATTCAAATGAAATATATAGTTACGATACTGTTGTCAGGTCATTAAGGATTGCATATTTTAGTATTAATATTGATTCACTCATAGGGTCTTTGCATCGGAAATAAACACATTTATTCTAAAACCAGTTGTTGGCATGATACGGGTTATGTTTTTCTCATATATTTTTTGATAGTATGATACTAAACCCCTAACGGGAGGGATTGTACTTGATTTTCATATGATGAAGACATAATCTTTCAATCAGTTTAATTGAGGTCTGGAGCTGGCATGTCAGTAACTGCTAGTAGTCCTTTGTTAATTTATGTATCATTGTCGTTTTGCTTAGTTTCTTTTGTTACCTATTCTGACATCGGACTCGGACTTCTTTTAAACTGAGTTTCACTGTGCGTATTGCTATGTGTTTCTTTATTCTACATTGGCTAGAGGTATAGGGGGAGGGTTGAGATTTCACAAAACATGTTTAACCCCGCCGCATTTTTGAGCCTGTCCCAAGTCAGGAGCCTCTGGCCTTTGTTAGTCTTGTATGTTTTTTTTAATTTTAGTTCATTTATATGTTTTGGAGTTTAGTGTGACGTCCATTTTCACTGAACTAGTACACAATTTTATTTAGGGGCCGACTGAGGACCACCTCCATGTGCGGAAATTTCTCGCTGCGTTGAAGACCCATTGGCGGCCTTCGGTTGTTGTCTGCTCTTTGGTCGGGTTGTTGTCTCTTTGACATATTCCCCATTTCCATTCTCAATTTTTGCCTATATACAAATTGAAACGGAAGTCGGCAACTGAAATCTATTGTTTGACGCCTTGACGCGTTATACAATAATTACATTACAGGTATCAGACCACCAGTTCAAAATCCCTATATATTCAACGAATTTTTCAATTTCTAATCCTGCAATCTGTGGCTGATTTGCCAAAACGATATTGAAATGTTGCTGCTTGCATTTCAAATGATAAGATGAGAAAAAAATACTAATTGTTTTGATTTTTGTTTTGTTTCACGGCTTTCTCCATTAAAGAGACGTAGAAGTTTATCAGATGTCGTTTGTTCTGCTTTATTCTTAATCCTTGGACAATGTGATGTAAATACAATCATATCTTGTCATATTAAAACTTATATTTGCAAAATTTAAAGCTCATTTTGAACTGACTATTATATATAACTTTAACAGGAAATACATGAAATTCAATTTCTGACTAGAGGAACATAAACTTTCAAAATCAAGATCATTTTTGGTTGATTTTTTCTCCCTTATCCTACTACTTTAAAGTCCTCTTTCAAAAATTAGCAAGATCGTCATGCAATATTGCCCCCTTTTTTCATTAGTTATCAGGAAAAGACCATTAATTGATCAATGATACAGTGATTGTCATGCAATATTTATCCTTTTCAATCAATACTATCTAAGGTAGAAAAGAGACAATATATGGGATTGGGATGAATTTATGCAGCATTTACATAAGTGTATGCTATCTACTAAGAATAATAAATGTCACAATTATTTATCTGGCAAAAATCAAATAATTTCATGAAATCTTCTTAACGACAATTTGATTTGGTAGTGAAAAACCTCTCATATGTCAAAATCCTAGATACTCTATTCATAAGGTTTGCACCACGTGACTTTGGTACTTTAAACCAAATTACCTGCCTTAGTTGTAGATTGAAAATATAAAATACTAGAACACAATAACGACATCGCGGGTCCGTGACTATACTTTATTTTAAGCCTGGATTTTTAATATTTGTATTGTCATCTGATGAAGTCATGCTGATTGTAAAATGCGCAGTTTTCTCTCCTTTCAGAATATTCTGTTTGAAACCGTTCTGGTCTTCTCACTTCTACAAACTTACTATAAACTAAATTCAATAGTTTTACTAATTAACCAAAATTAATAGTGGTATTGAGATGGAAGAAAACAGACTTGCTGAATAGTGAACTGTAGTGTGACATAGATATAAAACAACTACTGGAAGAATTCCAGGTTCTCCTGATGAAAGAGGGTTTTACAGAAGGTAATAGGTATACAATCGGAAACTATATGTGACATATACTAATGATGTCGATATCGGATTCGACCCGTAACTGGTTAATTATTGATTATACTGGAAAACAAAAGGGCCTCGAATGGTGTAATTTTTAAACAACACCATTATCCTATTTTAGTTATATATAAAGTTGAATTCTTTGATTCGTCGTCTTTACGTCATGCTGACTAACAAATTGGACCTCGTTATATAAGCAGAACGGCGACGAGTTTTTTTTAACGACTTTGATTTCTCATAAGGGTCTTGCACGGCCGGTTTTAGTAGTATAAGATAACACATGCGGTTAAGCCGTTCTTTTCCTGTCTTGGATCTAAAACTAACGTGTTTTTGAAAACTTCCTTTCGCGGATATTTATCTGTCCTTGGTCATTGTTGACCTGCAACATGTCTTTAATCGTCGAAGGGCAGAAAAAGATCTCTCGCATGAGCAGAACCGACCAGCAATGTCAATAGTAGCTTCAAAATTGTATGAATATTTAGATACAGATCCCGGTCAGCATATGAAATTGAGTCTGCAAGAGTCTTAAATCAATAAGCTTTATATTTTTGAATATTTCGGCCTCCAGCATCACTGAAGTGATATTTATTTTCGAAATGCGCATATGGTGCAGATAAATTGATACCGTTAATGTTATTAATAGACTCTATATTGGATCTGGTACATTTAGCCACCCGTCTGTTAATTTCTTGTCCCAGAGCATTTAGATATGGCAAGTCATTCATGTATTCTGTTTTCGTATCATCAAATAATTCCCATATTTATCTTGTTTACAAGAGCTTGTACGAGGTAAATGCCTTAGAAAATTGCCTTCAGTTCTTCTGAAAATCGCAAATTTAAATGTGAAATGAGGTGGTCAACATGGTCAATGAAAGGAAGAAAGTAGTTAAAGCGGTCATGATCTTCAGTACTTTATCCTGGTGCGTTTGCTCTGTATCTTTGCCTTTGTGCGCCTCTGGGCTTTGTTGGAACAACGAGTGATTTTCATTGCTAATAGACACGCTTCTCTTATACAGATCATGAAACTTGGCATGCGAATCATCTCTTATTCCCTGAAATAGCAACAAAAGAGCTAATGCCTAATGATGAGCTTTCACCAAGTAACAAGTCTCAGACTGGAGAAAGATTGACAATGGTCTGATGAACGCCAGTGTGTACTGTTGTGTACTGCAGTAAAACTGCAACAACCATAAAATCAAATTTGAGTAACACAGCATGATATGATAAAATATCGGCTGCGACCTGACCTTTGGAATTTGACTATACAGTTTCTAGAAGATTCAAAAGAGACTTATAATGAGTCAAAAGCCAAGACAGAGTGTCAACTCTAGACGTCCACCTAGTTTTAGATATTTTGGGCATTACGGTTTGTCTCATTGCAGCTTCAAAAAGTGCGTATTCGTTGTCGTTTAGTAAGTCGAAGTCTAAATCTTTAGTACCTTGCTGTATCTCTTCAGTAATATGGCATTTCTTTTGCTGACTCCACATAGAAACCATATTATTTTACCAAGTATTGTAAGCGCATTTCTAGCGTACACCACTTTTAAATCACAGGTATTAACTATAACCAGATTAAGACGGTGTGAATTGCAGTGAACAAAATACTTTGCCACGGGATAGGCATCCTGAATTCTCCGTACTCCAGATATTTCCCCCGGACATTGTAGCACAACCATCATAACCCTGTCCTCTCAGTTTTGTCAGGTAAAATTCTCTGTCATTGATTGTGTAAACAGAATTTCTAATTATATCCGCATCGGTTTGGTGAACCTCTACAAAGCCAATGAAATCTTCGTTGACTTTGTGACCTTCTTATTCCGTACTCACGTGTCTTACACAAATTGACAACTGTTTTTTTTTCTGAAACATCTGTTGTGTCATCAGCCATAACACTAAAGAATTTTGAATCTGCACAACTATCCCTTGAGACATCTCTAATTTCCAGTTCACAGAAATGAATAAATTCGTTCTGAACTTTTGGCGACAAATATTTGTGTTGTGCTGTAGTTAAATGCAATCTCAGGACATCATCAAAGTTGGCTTTCCAGTCAAGAAATATTGAAAATTACCGTTTTCTTTTCTGTCTTCTTTTATCCAGTTACCACGAAAAGCAATATTTCTATGTCAAAGTCTAATTACTACGTCGATTAAGGATTATTCATTTTGATCTTTTCTTTGTGTGCTTTACTAATTGTTTCTCTTACGGGTTCTCTCCTCCTTGCAATGACTATCTTTTTGTTTTATTTATTTATTTATTTTCTATTCAAAGAGGGTGACTCAATTAGTATTTAATTATCTACTTTGAGGCCCAAAATGTCATTAAAGATCTCACTTTTTCTTGTGATAATTTATGTCTTCGGATTTTGAATGTTTTTCAAGTGCTCCTCTTTTGTTCCCGACGGCGTTTTTCCAATCCCTGAATCCAATTTTAACAAATTCTGGATTTGTTTGAGATACTGTAACTTGAAATGCAAGACAGTAGACTCAAAACACACTGTCGTTTGAAATTGAATAACATAACCAAGATCTTTTTTCTTCCCATAGTTTATTGTATCTCCTGCCTTTATCGTTTACTGGGTATCTAAGTTTACTGTTTTGTGCCCATTTATGTTGCAATAACTGGTGGCGTTCATTTTCTGTAAGATTTCTGTCGATGCATTTTAATGAATCCTCGTGATGTTGGAAAGAAATTTAGGGGTTATCTGAAGTAGACGGACTGCTCATTGTTGATTGAACCCCGGCTAAGTGAGATGGAAAGGTCTCCTGTAGATTTTCATCGGCTGTAGTTTTACTGAAAAACTTCCCGAGTTTGGATTGTTTAAGTGACATAGCTTCGGACCTGCATTTAAATATATACAATGATAATGGATTTTTCTCTCTCCATATTATCCTTTTTTTTTCTTTTTTTTTTCATTAACTGTAGATTTTCTTGTTTGTCTGATCTGTTTAAAATGGAAGATAAACGATCGTATTAATGGCATGTAGTACTTTTGAGATGAGACTATATTTCTATATTGAATCATTCTTATTTCTATTGTAGTTTCAGTTTACAGTATTTCTCTTATCACAGAATTTTAATGAATCGTTTCTTGGTTTTATGTGTATTGAGGCATTAACCTTTTTATTTACTTTCATTTTAAATGGTGTTAAAAGACGCGGACCTTGCAGAAGACATCTATTGATTTAAGATTATATATTGGTATAAATAGCAGAACCATATTGGATATTTACAGCAAAAATTTATTTTATTGTCAAAATCTATTAATAACCCACACCACTTCATCGAACGCGGTCTCATCTCATGAATATTATTGACGGCTAGCCTCATGAATATTAATGCCGGCTAGCTTCACACTAGTGTTATTAGTGGTGTTGCCTTTGAACTAGCTGTCAGAAAATGCAAATACTCAGATCTGTACTATGTGTCGTTTTTGTTTTGAATGACGTATAAATTCCCTGCCACGTCTGGTGTGTGTGTGTGTGTGTGTGTGTGTTTGTTTTCCTGCTTTGTATCGATCTGATGTGTTAAGCCCTTTTCAACTGATTTTTATAGTTTGTTCTTATGTTGTACTGTTACACCACTGTCCCAGGTTAGGGGAATAGTTGGCGCCTTGAAGCATTTTTTAACCCCGCCACATAATTTATGTGCCTGTTCCTAATAAGGAGCCTGTATTTCAGTGGTCGTCGTTGGTTCATGTCTGTCACGTTTGTTTTTGGTAAATTGTTTTGTTATAGATTAAGGCCGTTAGTTTTCTTAATTGAATTGTTTCATATTTTTCATGTCGGGGCCTTATATAGTTGACTATACGGTACGGGTTTTTCTCATTGTTGAAGGCTGTACGGTTGCCTATATTTTCTTACATCAACTTTATTTAAACTTTGGCTGATAGATGTCTCATTGGCAATCATACCACATTTCGTGATTTATAATTATTATTCGGTTTTACCATACTTCTTTCGCAGTCACATAAATGCACATGCTCAAATTGCCCCCAAAAAAGTAACACGAAAAATTGCAAACAATTATTTAAACAACCCGTTTCGATCCATGAAAATGATGAAAACATCTCTAATTTCCAGTTCACAGAAATGAATAAATTCGTTCTGAACTTTTGGCGACAAATATTTGTGTTGTGCTGTAGATAAATGCAATCTCAGGACATCATCAAAGAGTGCTTTTAAGTCAAGAAATATTGAAAATAACCGTTTTATTTTCTGTCTTCTTTTATCCAGTTACCCCGAAAAGCAATATTTCTATGTCAAAGTCTAATTACTACGTCGATTAAGGATTATTCATTTTGATCTTTTCTTCGTGTACTTTACTAATTGTTTCTGTTACGGGTTCTCTCCCCCTTCCAATGACTTTATCTATTTGTTTTATTTATTCATTTATTTTCTATTCAAAGAGGGTGACTCAATTAGCATTCAATTATCTACTTTGAGGCCCAAAATGTCATTAAAGATCTCACTTTTTCTTGTGATAATTTATGTCTTCGGATTTTGAGCGTTTGTCAAGTGCATCTCTTTTGTCCCCGACGGCGTTTTTCCAATCCCTGAATCCAATCTTAACAATTTACGGATTTGTTTGAGATACACCTTGAGATACTGTAACTTGAAATGCAATACAGTAGGCACAAAACACACTGTCGTTTGAAGTTGAATAACGTAATCACGGTCTTTTTTCTTTCCATAGTTCATTGTATCTCCTGCCTTAATCGTTTACTGGGTGTTTAAATTTACTGTTTTTTTTGCCCATTTATGTTGCAATAATTGGTGGCGTTCATTTTCAGTAAGATTTCTGTCGTGATGTTGGAGAGAAATTGAGGGGTTATCTGAAGTAGACGGACTGCTCATTGTTGATTGAACCCCGACTAAGTGAGATGGAGAGGTCTCCTGTAGATTTTCATCGGGTGTAGTTTTATTTTAATAATTTTAGAATTTAAATATACTGGTCGACGACCAGTTACCGTCAGTTACCAGTTACCGTCAATTGCATTTTTTCCGCGAAACGTCGTGGTCAAACCGATGACGTCATCGTGTTTTTTTAACGGACAAGCATCAAGAAGTTGTTGACAAAATTTAGTTCCGTAAGTATCAGTTTTTGGTTATTTATTTGTTGAAAAACACTTTTTTTATAACCCCCGCATCTCATGTTCAGACGGGGGAATCCTTTGTAGCAAAAATAAATAGAAACGGACCTAAAAAAGGTTTGTTTACATATTTTCTAGAACCCTGTTCATCATTTGGAAATCATTTTAGCCATTCATTTCACGATTTTGAATACTAATATATTTTATAAGAATTGTTGTCATCTCAAATTCTCATTGGGCGCCATTTTAGCCGATTTTCACCTGGGATGCAAAAATGGTTGCTGAATAACGTTGTATATTGCTTTTTGTGGCTGTATTTTCGGGTTGTCCCTACTTGATATCATAATGCTATTGGAAGTATTATTTCGTATATTTGTACCCATAACATAACATTCGGATTGAAAACATTAAAGATATACCTGGTATATCCTATATTCTACAAATTTCATTCATTGCATAACATGATTTGAAACACCATTACGCTTTCCCTTTCAAAATAGAGGTTTTAATAATAAAATATATTGACTTACATTTTGGAATTCACAAATTTTATTCCTAGATCGATAATCCAGACTGCCTTTGCAGGTCGTACAACATAAAGCATGCACATTTGAGAATGAAAGCGTACGTTTCCAGCATTGTTTACAAATTGCAACGCTTAAAGTCAAGGCCATTGTTATAATTACGTCACATCTTTGTATTAGCAAGCAAGCACTTGTTACTTTTAAGGGGTATTTAAGGGATATTTATTACCAATGTACACGAAGTCTGTTAAATTCGTTCACCTGTACATGGACGGAATTACTTGACGAACGACGTTGAAGGCCGGTATAGCATTGCTTTTTATTTATTATAAAGAGTTTTAAGTCAAACCATATTCTTTGTTTAGGTACTTCTAGGATCTTCTTGCTTAAACAGTATAACTTCTGTGTTTTCAGTTACAAACATTAGATTAATCATGAAAAATAAATCGGTAGGCTTCCAAGAGCTTGATCACTTAACTAGCAATACGTTGCTGTTTTATATGAAACACCAGACAGTTGGTTTTCCTGTTTGAATGGTTTTACACTAGTCATTCTTTGGGCTCTTTATAGCTTGCAATATAGCGGCAGCCAAAGCTCCGTGTCAAAAGCCGTCCTTCGACCTATAATGGTTTACTAGGTTTACAAATTGTGACTTTGACAGAGAGTTGTCTTATTGGCACTCATACTTAATCTTCTTATATCCATCATGTCACAACCCACACACAAAGGTCTACATTAAAAAATTGACGTACAAAGAAAAGCAATATCATCGAACAAATGGCCCAGATTACAGTACTTAAATTAATCAAGGGACAAACATAACGAATTATTTTAAAACACGAGAAAACAGACAACATTGTACACCACATTAAGTGCACATAGATACAAGAAGATGTGGCACGAGTGCCAATGAGACAACTCTCAATTCAAGTCACAATTTGTAAAAGTAAACCATTACAGGCTACTAAAGGCTTCCAAGAACAACCATCAACTAAACTCTATCTAACGAACAAATACACCATGCAATCATAACATATATACGAACAGCGAGATAGGTCTCCTCGCCTGCCAGCATAAAGTTCAGCAGGACAATCTGCGGGACAGAAACATTTCTAATTCAAAGACTCACTCGACCATGAACTAGAAGGCAGGGCCTCGAAATGGTCAACACACGGATATGTTTATACAGTATTGTATCTTTATAGGCATCAACAGTTCCTGTCAACACAACTTAAACCGAAAACTGAACATTAAAAATTGGTACACAATTGATTCAGACAAATGGGCAAATTACGTCATCGATGGGTGTCTGTTAACAATTCCGAACATGTTTATATAAATAAAATGTGGCACGATTGCCAACGAGAAAACTCAAGTCAACGAACGATACAGAAATTAACAAATATAGGTCATCGTACGGCTTCATTTGTAGATCTTATTGAGTTTCAAATCTTTGCTATTTACAATTTCTTTCCACCTATAATGGTTTTTGCAGAACACGCAGACATCTCGCCTGTTATTGAAATTATTCTAGTAAAATGCGAAAAAAACAAAAAACAAAAAACATAGGACATCACATTTTAATAAATAAACCAGATACAGAGAAAAATTAATTTCAGTGTTAAAGTTAACAAGATCTGTCAATGCGAATATGGATATAATAGACCCCGATTAGGGACATGGGCATCTATCTTTATGGAAATGAGACGGGTCTATGAAATAACAATATTATGCGCATCCAGATGAACTTGAAGATAAACTAATGCAAGAGTTTAATTGTCTATAAAACACGACCGTGACCGTGGGCCAAGCGGACACGGAAATGAGATGTGCAATTTTTGTATACAACTGCATACCACATATCTTAATCAACCATTTGAGGCGTCCTTTAAACGGACCCAATAAAAAACTCCAATGTAGACTGTCAATTTGCTCCCTTCTTCAGCTTTCGAGACAGACACTGATGATTATTATTATTTAACTGGAATGCTAAATGTTTCATTTATGTTGTTGGATTTCAGTCACACCAATATAAACAACAAATCTTGTATGAAATACTGGTTTGTGGTAAATTTGGTAGTTAATGTATTACTACTAAAGAAGTGTGAATGAGCAGGTCTGTAAGGAGGCGATGTCCAAACGCTAGATCTATTGCACACCCAACATAAATTCACTGATCATTAGTGGTTTGAACTCCCTGTAAAGTGACCATATTTCAGTACAGAAAACAAATGAAATATCTTTCACCTTTAATGTGAACAAAATTGATAGCATATCTCTGAATAACAAGAGTGCACACACTAATATGTCTCGTCTCCTTTAATGATCATTCCATTATATATAAAGCTTTACTACAACATGTACAAGAATACAAGGCCAAGGTTAGATAAGGTTAGATAAACCATACAGGAAATACATGTACACCTTACAATCATACACAAAATATAGTCGACTTATTGCTTAAAGTTTCTAAGAAACAAACTTCACCACGAAAATTACATTGACGAATGTGCCATAAACTGTTATCACAGAGACGTGTCTCGCCTTTTTGTAGAAATAAAAATGGCAATATTTTAACATCTTACTCAAGTTATGTAAACTAAGCAAAAGTTTCAAAGTGGATAGACCATGATTGAGGGGATGAGGCAAAACATTCTCCATGGAAATGAGATGTGCCAATGTTTGTACATCTGAATACCAATTAACATTGGCCTGTCACAAATGGTTCCCCTTGAACGGACCTAATCACGATGCTTATACAACTGCATACAAACAGAGACATACATATAATATAATTGTATAATGTCTCCTATACCAAATATCATTGACCTACCACTAGAGGTTCCCCATAAACTGACCTAATTACAAACATGTAATGTAAGCACAAGTTTCAAAATCAATAGACCACGACTGAGGGGGCAGGGCCAAATAACCTCTATGAAAATGAGATGTGCCAATGCATATACAAAATATGATTGACCTACCACCTGTGGGTCACCATAAACTAGACCTACTCACAAACTAATACATTGAAGACTGCAGCGGGAAACAGCATACCTAGTTCTCATTTTTTTTTTCATTCCATCAAGGCGAAACAATAATAAAATACTCCGCAGTGCGCAGCTTGATACAGTTGGGGCAAGTATGGACACAACATTCAAGCTTGATACAGCTCTGAATTTGGATTGTGATTAAAAATTTGACACAGCATAGGTTTCCGACACAAAATGAATGTGGTCTAAGAACTTAAAAATTTTTAAATTGGACATTTACCTATTATGGTCCAACATATAAAATCTAAATACATGGTTAGATTCAGCATATCAAAGAACCCGAAGAATTCATTTTTTGTTAAAATCAAACTAAAAGTTTAATTTTGGACCCTTTGGACCTTAATGTAGACCAATTTGAAAACAGGACCAAAAATTAAAATCTAAATACACAGTTAGATTCGTCATATCAATGAACCCCAATAAATCAATAATTCAATTTTGGATGAAATCAAAGAGTTTAATTTTGGACCCTTTTGACCTTAATGTAGACCAATTCGAAAATAGGACAAAAAATAAAATCTAATCACAGTTAGATTCGGCATATCAAAGAACCCCAATAATTCAATTTTGGACCCTTTGGACCTCAATGTGGACCAATTTAAAACAGGGCCCAAAATCAAAAAACTTAATACACGGTTAAATTCAGCATATCCAAGAACCCCATATATTCATTTTTTGTTGAAATCAAACAAAGTTTAATTTTGGACCCCAATTTGGACCAACTTGAAAACTGGGCCCATAATCAAAAATCTAAATACAGGTTTAGATTCAGCATATCAAAGAACCCCAAGAATTCAATTTTTGTAAAATCAAACTAAGTTTAATTTTGGACCCTTTGGACCTTAATGTAGACCAATTTGAAAACGGGACCAAAAATTAAAAATCTAAATACAAGGTTAGATTCGGCATATCAAAGAACCCCAATAATTCAATTTTTGATGAAATCAAACAAAGTTAAATTTTGGACCCTTTGGACCTCAATGTGGAACAATTTAAAAACGGGGCCCAAAATCAAAAACTTAAGTACAGCTCTTTATAAGAACCAGGCAGAGTGCCATATACATGTGATATATGAGGGTATTCAGATTTTATCTATAATTGGCCTAGTAGAAGCAGTAAGTGAATACTGCTAAAAATAATTTTGAGTGGGAAAATATGAGTGGTTGCCATGGTAACGAACACTCTATTTTTGGTTGTTAAGCGTGGTAAAATCTTTTAAAAATCAGCTAAATCACCACAATTCAGAGCCTGATTATGAATAGAATCATGAGTTTTCATAAATGTTCATATGTAACATCGATACAACTTGGTTTAAGCTTCATTTTAGTGAAGATTGCATGTCAACCAAATCTGTAAATTTTTGAAAATTTTGCCAAAAATGCATATTTTCAACTTTTCTGAAATTGGGATTTTGCGAAATTATCAAATTTTCTCTGGTGTTTTCAGAAAAGTGCAAATGTGTACAGAATAGTTAGCACTGTAGTTATGAAGTTTGGATACTACTTTATCAAATTAAATAGAAAAATGTGTGGGACTTTTTAGTTTTATAACCATAGAAACCGATTTTTACTTGGAAACGGATTTATTATTTGCAGAATATTGCAGTTTAAGAGCTTAAATGTCCTGAATTGTTTCATAACCGATAAGAAAATGCATAAAAGCTAACGCTAACTCTAAATCACCATTGTTAAGAGTTGCTGACTTCAATAGTTACCACAGAAACACATATTATCCATAGCAACATCCGTTCAAAAACTGCATAAATAGAAATTTATGTAAAAAAATACATAAATAGAAGGTGTATATATTAAAATTGGAATACGACTGCGTGCTTTGCTTACTCACAGTCTTGTCTGTTCTTTTCATAAGGTTCAACAAATGTAATATATAATGTAACATTGGGGTTGGAAGGTGGGGAAAAAAGGGGGTAGGTCTATTTTTTTTTAAATATCATACATGTAGATTTTGAAAAGAAAATGTTTGGTCGGAGAGCCTGATTATATAAAGAATCAAATTTTTCAGAAATTTCATATATAACATCGATATAACTTGGTTTTAGCTTCAGAGCTTAGTTAAGGTAGTTCGCTTGTCATTTGGGATTTTGTCAGATTTTCGAAACCTCTGGTTTTATTCATTTGAATGCCTTTAAAAATGGCCATTGGCCCCATTTTCTTTTTATAAATCTTTTACATGTGTAATGATAAGCCATCTATAAAAGTCTTATAAAATTTCGATTATTCTTTAATAGTTTTTGAGAATGTAAACTTGTCAATGATAAAGCTATGAAAAGTCAAAGAGAATATTTTCCGCCAAAATTTCAATGGGTAATATCTCGAAAACAAGCACATTGACCTGTATATTTTTTACTCTTTTTATTCCTTTATTGATCCCTATCGATATTAACTAGTGTTTTGAAAAGTTAATTAATTTGAAACTGAGAAGCGAACTTCCTTAAGATTGCAGTTCAACCCGGCTTTTAGATTTTTGTTAAAATATACAAAAAAAACACATATTTTCTTTTTTCTGAATCATGGAGTTTTGTGAAATTATCAAATTTTCTCATGTGTTTTTTATTGAAAAGTGCAAATAAGTAAAGCATAGCTAGCATTGTAGTAACAAAGTTTGAATACTACTTGACCAAAATAAATAGAATATTGCGTGGGGCTCTCTTGAATTTGATCACCATATTAATGTATTTGTCCCTTGAAATAAGTTTTACTTGTTGAATTCTGCAGTATAGGAATTCAATGTTCTCAATTGTTTCCAAACCTTTATGAAAATACATAAAAGCATATATACACTCTAAATCTAAACTACAACGGTTAAGTATTATTACAACAGTTGTCATGGTAACAAATATCACCCATAACAACATCCAATTAAAATATATATAATATAATTTTACAAATACATATAATTATGCTAATAATTTTCATTTTCTAATGGGAATATAACTGCATGCTTTAATCTATTTAACTCTCAGTCCTGTCTTTGCTCCTTGAGAAGACTCAACAAATTTGAATATATACACTGTGGCATTTTGGGGAGGAGTGGAGGTTTGGTAGTTTTGCTTGAATCTTTCATAAATCCTTTTAAGGAAAATTGAGAGGTTTAACTATAAAACCAGGTTTCATCTACCATTTTCTACATAAGAAAATACCTCTACCAAGTCAGTAATATATGACAGTTTTATCCATTCGTTTGATGTGTTTGAGCTTTTGATTTTGTCATTTGCTTAGAGACTTTCTGTTTAGAATTGTCCTCAGTGTTCCGTATATTTGTTATTTTACTTTTTCTACAACATTTGGTTTCAATCTGGTAATCTATAATTATTCATGAAATGTTACTAACAGATGATTGACTTCATGGGGATTGCAATCGCACATTCTAGCTTTTGTCAAGGTCCATATAATTTTTGAAAGTATTGCTCTGACAATATATGTCCTTTACAAATGGGAAGAAATTAAGAAATTTTGGAAAAATTCTAATTTTCCTAGCGCAATAATTCTCACAAATTTCAAACAGCAAGAGACTCAACTTGAAATCTCACTTATAAATATAAGCTTACAAACCAATAATAGAAACATTTGGTTTAAACATTTCCAAACTGAAACTGAAGTGACAAGGACAGACAGATGGACGGACAGACCAAAACAAAACATATAAAGTCATGGTCTTTTAAGACTTTACACATAACAAAGGTAAAATCTCTTTGTTATTACTCAGGATAATGCAATGCTAAGGTGTACATTAACTACTGCACAGTTCAAATGTACTCATACCTTTGGGGGCTGATCCTAGACTTTGAAAGGGGTGTTATTCCATAAAATTAAAATAAACAGCTGCGCCATGAGCACATGTTACGCCCGTCGCTTTTTCAAAGAATAAATTTCAATAACTTCTCAATGTCATATCACAAATTCATGAAAAACTAAAGGGAGGTTATGTTAATATATACAAACCCAACACCAAAGTTCGGCCGTTAGATTTTCTGTTTGAATTGTTTTACATTGTCATTTCTGGACCTTTTACAGCTGACTATGTGGCATGGGCTTAAGCCCCAGTCCCACTAGACCACGATCGCACCACGCTCACCGCGATCTAAAATAAATTCAGATCGTGGTGAGGTCGCGGTATGAGCGGCATGAAAATATTATTTTTCGTTGATTTCACGATGATACTACGTCCTCATTACGCTTCCACAACGATCCCGCTACGATTATACCACGTTCTCACCACGCTTTCTCTACGATTATCATGATCTTACTACCCTCATCACGTTCTCACTACGACCATACCACGCGTTATCCGATTGCAACACGATCTTACCACGCTTCTACTGCAATTATAGCCCGTTCTTACCACGATTATACTACGTTCATACCGCGATCTTACTACGTTCTCATCAATAACGTCAACATCGTGTTCCATATAAATACTGTTCCATTCTTTATATTTCTGATTAATACTTAGATTTCTCGGAAACAACACAGTCATGCCACCAAAATCTACCAGAACGCGTGGGCGTGGTGGTAGGTGTAGGTGTAGAGGCAGAGGAGGTCTGATAGTAACGAATCCTGATCTAGCAGAGATGTCGCACCGACCAATGCAACCTGAATCTTTTTCTTTTTTTCAAGTTTTTTTATTGTCATATAAACCAACTCATACGATTTGTGACAAATTATATACAACCTATTGCTAGTCCATCAAGCTTAAATGACGATGTTTTAGTGAACGAAAGCAGGATGACACAGATGTGTCAAGCAGGGTTGAGCCGTTGGAGAAAAAAGACAAGAGGTCCAAATTACATACAGACAAACAAAAGCTGGAGGGCTTTTATATATTTCATGTGAAAATGACAATTAGCATGATGGTCGTAGTAAGAACATAGTCGGGTCGTAAGAAGAGCGTGATGAGGACAGCATGGACGTGCTAGAATCGTACTATGGTCTTGAACAGCTTGGTGTAAACGTGGTATAGTCGTAGTGGAAGCGTAGATGGGTCGCGGTGAGAACGTGCTGGTCGTAGTGAGGTCGTAGTAACGTCGCTGTGAGATCGTAGCGCAGTCTCTCCTAATAGAATCCCGCTTTCGCTACGCTCTCGCTACGATGTAACAGCGATCTTACCACGACCTAACTGCGCTCTCACTACGCTTCTACTACGACCTGATTTCGCCACGACCGCACCATGATTGTTTTGAACATGTTCAAAGATAACCACGCTCATCACGATCTTGAAGACCTCACCACGACCGTATTACGACCTTACTGCGATCTACACGATCGCACTACGATCGTCTAAATTTGTATTTTTTTCACAGATCGTAATGCGATCGTGGCCTAGTGGGACTGCGGTATAAGCTCATTGTTGCAGGCCATATGATCACCTATATTTGTTAATTTCTGTGTCATGTTGGTCTCTTGAAGAGAGTTGTCTCATTAACAATTATACCACATCTTCTTTTTTAAATTCACAGAAAAGATAAAAATAAAATCTACATGAAAGTCGAAAAATATAATATGGTATGTAGGACAGAAAAAAGGGCTCCAGAAAGGTTCTCATAAGATCAAATGGTCACTTTGAGAAATTTCTTTAGTTTACCATGCCATTTAAGGCAAATTATACAGTTGACAGTGACACCAACAAAATTCAAACTTGAACTCTGTTTTGTAGTAATAAGCATTGTGTATACATGTGTTATAAGATTGGTTGAGGCAAACTAAAATTAGAAAATGGAAACCAACTTTGTGACGACTAATGTACTGACAGACATGGGTTAAACCTACTCCCCCCTCCCCAAATTACGGTGAGACCATAAAAGTGTTTATTTTAGTTTTGCCCTTGTACCTTGAATCGATCAAATGTGTGCAATTCATGGGACATTGGAAATTTGTTCTTTTATTTCACATTGGACACTAAAGTCTCATTAATGATTACAACTTGTTTGGACTAGAAAGCATTGATAATTACAAAGAAAAATAAGATTGGTATGTACTGCGCTGTTTCTAGTGTTGCGGTTAATTGAATAAGACCATGTGTGGAATTTGTCTTCAGATTATTACTGTTATTAATCTTGTGATCATGCAGACATTCTCAGCTTAGTGGTTTCATTCCAATCTCGGGACAGTCTTTTATAAAGGTTACAGACAGATACAGAAAATAGGGGCGTAATTCATGTAAAGGTTAAAAAAAAAACGTTGAGAATAGCAAAACGATTTTTTTGAAGATTCAACCTAAAGAAATGGTACATTTTTACATGTTTACTTTCTTAAAGGAGAGGAAGGAGATTTCAGAAGAAGGACAAGAAGTGTGCTTCAGCTGACCCCCTTTATGTAGAACGATGCATAGTAAGGAATGATTCATAATTAATACAATTATTTTGCACAATAATTTTAATTTGATAATTTTGCCGGTAATAGCATAATTATTTTTCCGGGATTAGCACAATTCCAAGTTAGCAGATGTATCTATTATCTATTTGTCTATCTCGGGGATCCTGAATTCCAATTGCGGGATAGCAGTACAACAAAGGAGCTATTAATGATATGTTAATAGCTATATATTAAGAGGATTCCATTATACTGCACTTCTGATATTAGCGATCACCAATTGACTATTATTATTTTTTAAGTCACCACCAACTTAAAATTTGATTCAATTTGCCTGTCCGTCTATCCGTCCGTCCATCACACTTCAGTTTCAGTTTAGAAATGTTTTGGCCAAACGATTCTATTATTTGTTTGTAAGCTTAATATTATGTTACAGGTCAATTTTGTGATTTATGCTGGTGGAATAACATCTCAGACGGGTGTGTGCCCTAAGAAATTCAGAATTTTCTTACAATTGTTAAGGGCCATATCTACCATGCCTTACCATAAGCCAGGTTGGCCCAGCTATTGCAATCACATGAAGTTCATCATCTGTTTACTTTCAAAAATGGATTATGAGATGATGAACTCGAAACAAAGTCTGACCAAACGCAATTATCTTTTCAAGTATCTACTTGTATGAAACATTTTAAAAAATCAACATACCCCCCTTTTTTTCCAAACCCCCAACCCCAATGTTACATCATATATTACATTTATTGAACCATCTGAAGAAGAAAAACCAGACAAGACCGTGAGTGAAACAAAGAATAAAGTCATATTCCAATTTGAAAATAAACACCCTCTATTTATGTATTTTTTTACATAAATTTCTATTTATGCAGTTTTTGAGTGGATGTTGCTATGGATAATATGTGTTTCCATGGTAACAATTGAAGTCAACAACACTTAACGATAGTAATTTAAAGTTTGCGTTAGCTTTTATTTATTTTCTTATCGGTTATGAAACAATTCAGAACATTTAAGCTCTTAAACTGCAATATTCTGCAAATAAAAACTCCGTTTCCAAGGAAAAAATCGGTTGCTATGGTGATAAAACTAAAGAAAATCCCACGCATTTTTCTATTTAATTTGGTAAAGTAGTATCCAAACTTCGTAACTACAGTGCTAACTATTCTGTACACATTTGCACTTTTCTGAAAAACACCAGAGAAAATTTGATAATTTCGCAAAAAAATTACAAATTTGGTTGACATGCAATCTTCACTAAAATGAAGCTTAAACCAAGTTGTATTAATGTTACATATGAACATTAATGAAAAATGCACGATTCTATTCATAATCAGACTCTGAATTGTGGTGATTTAGCTGATTTTTGAAAGATTTTACTACGCTCAACAACCAAAAAATAGAGTGTTCGTTACCATGGCAACCACTCATATTTTCCCACTCAAAATTATTTTTTGAGCAGTATTCATTTACTGCTTCTACTAGGCCCATTTTAGATAAAATCTGAAACCTTCATATATCGCACTCTGCCTGGTTCTTACAAAGAGCTGTACTTAATACACGGTTAAATTCAGCATATCCAAGAACCCCATATATTTATTTTTTGTTGAAATCAAACAAAGTTTAATTTTGGACCCCAATTTGGACCAACTTGAAAACTGGGCCCATAATCAAACATCTAAATACATGTTTAGATTCAGCATATCAAAGAACCCCAAGAATTCAATTTTCGCTAAATCAAACTTAGTTTAATTTTGGACCCTTTGGACCTTAATGTAGACCAATTCAAAAACGGGACAAAAAAATAAAAATCTAAATACAGTTAGATTCGGCATATCAAAGAATCCCAATTATTCAATTTTGGACCCTTTGGACCTCAATGTGGACCAATTTAAAAACGGGGCTCAAAATCAAAAAACTTAATACACGGTTAAATTCAGCATATCCAAGAACCCCATATATTTATTTTTTGTTGAAATCAAACAAAGTTTAATTTTGGACCCTAATTTGGACCAACTTGAAAACTGGGCCCATAATCAAAAATCTAAATACAAGTTTAGATTCAGCATATCAAAGAACCCCAAGAATTCAATTTTTGTAAAATCAAACTAAGTTTAATTTTGGACCCTTTGGACCTTAATGTAGACCAATTTGAAAATGGAACCAAAAATTAAAAATCTAAATACAAGGTTAGATTCGGCATATCAAAGAACCCTAATAATTCAATTTTTGATGAAATCAAACAAAGTTTAATTTTGGACCCTTTGGACTTCAATGTGGACCAATTCAAAAACGGGGCCTAAAATCCAAAAACTTAATGCACTGTTAGATTTAGCATATTAAAGAACCCCAAGAATTCAATAATAAAACCCCTTTGAAATTGGTCAAGAAATAAGCAATTTAAACAAAGTATTAGAAAAGTATTGTTTTTGGCCCCTTATTCCTATACAGTTAAGGCCATAACCCCCAAAATCAATCCTAACCTTCCTTTTTAGGTATGGAACCTTGTGGTACAATTTCAGAAAGATCCATACACTTACACACAATCTATTGTCTGGAAAGAAGAATAATGCTAATTTGGACCCCTTTTTAGGCCCTTAATTCCTAAACTGTTGGGACCATAACCCCCAAAATCAATCCCAACCTTCCTTTAGTGGAGATCCATTCACTTAAACTTAAGTTATTGTTCGGAAACTAAGTGTCTTTGGACGATTACGACGTGAAACCAATATACGACTGCAAATGCAAATTTTTTTGAAGTCGTATAATAAAATGCTCCGCAGGGCGCAGCTTGATACGACCGCAGAGGTCGAACCCTGAACAGTTGGGGCAAGTATGGACACAACATTCGAGCTTGATACAGCTCTGAATTTGGATTGTGATTAAATATTTGACACAGCATAGGTTTCTGACACAGAATGAATGTGGTCTAAGAACTTAAAAATTTTAAATTGGACATTCACCTATTATGGTCCAATATCCAAAATCTAAATACATGGTTAGATTCAGCATATCAAAGAACCCCAAGAGTTCAATTTTTGATGAAATCAAACAAAGTTTAATTTTGGACCATTTTGACCTCAATGTGGACAAAGTTGATAAAGGGGCCCCAAAAATCAAAAATCTAAATACGTGGTTAGATTCAGCATATCAAAGAACCCCATATATTCAATTTTTGTTGAAATCAAACAAAGTTTAATTTTGGACCCCGATTTGGACCAACTTGAAAACTGGGCCCATAATCAAAAATCTTAATACATGTTTAGATTCAGCATATCAAAGAACCCCAAGAATTCAATTTTTGTTAAACTTATTTGGCAAAGTTGAAAAAAATGTAATCAAACACAGATAAGGTGTTTTTGAGAAATTACAGCCGTAATTATGATAAAACACACAATTTTCTATATTTACATCAAAAGTCTTGTACATAAATTACATACTACTCTCAAAATTTGCACATTTCATGAAATATCTAGACCAACGTTATCTGTTACTTCGAAATCCAAGATGGAGGAAGACACCCGAACGTGCAAGGGCTGTATAGCCAGTCAAGGTCGTTAAAAACTTCCATTTGTTGTTGTCACCTTACAGACGTCTATTTAAAGCTGCAAAACGTAGCAGCTAGTCATTTTTTTTAAATTGTGTTCTTGCAAACTATACATATGTTGCTTTATTTTGAACCAGATTATGTCTATGGTGAATAAAAAGAGATGTTAGGGCGGGGGATGCTCCAATGATACAGAAACCCAACTACAAAACTAACCTGAAATGATATCGAGAGGGCACAACACAGTCTTTAAAAAAAGACAGCCGTCTATACAATATGTAAATCTCAACAAGGCTTAATTACCCCAAGTCTATAAAATTGTGAATAAATTAAACACAGACAATCAAAATGGTTAAGGAGCAAACCTAAGACTAAAGTGCACAATTCCTCCTCAAAATCCTTATTTCGGGAATACCTAAAACAAAATTGTAGTATTTTTGTTACTCGATCGTCGGTGGTGCCCGCATCTAAACATTTTGAAGTATAAAAAATGATTAAGTTGAAAAGCAATGAAAACCAAATATGCCATAAGGTTGTGCATGGGAGCAGAAAAAACATTTTATTAGCGGTAAATGTACAGAACATGATTTCATAAATGATAAGCGGACGCGAAAAAAGCCACAGTTTTGACCTGATGTGATGTCAAAAGAAAGTCATGACATTAAAGTTAAATAATCTTTGATAAACTATAAATGAAATTAAGTTGAAAGAGTACTTCAGATTTTCGAAGAACTTAATAAGTTGTCAATTACTTACAAAGCTTTTTTTTCTTTTATGCAATAAAGTTTCGATAATAAAAAAAAAGCTCAGTCGATCTATTATTTAGTATGAGAAATTGTACACATTATATATGATTGAGAAATAGTTTAAATTCCAAGATAAATGTCACTTGTTACTGTAGATCATGTTTGTTTTTTTTTTTTTTTTTTTTTTGCAAATAAATCAGACATTTGGTTTTCTTATTCAAAATCGTTTTACGTTTAACTTTGCCTGGGCCTTTTATAGCTTGCTTTGCGGTATGAGCTTTGCTCATTGTTGAAGGCCGTACGGCGACCTAAAGTTGATAACACTATGATTTACGTCATTTGGTCTCGTGTAGATAGTTGTCTCATTGGCAATCATCTACCTTTTTTATATAGATATAAGAAGATGTGGTATGAGTGCCAATGAGACAACTCTCCATCCAAGTCAAAATTTATAAAAGTAAACCATTATAGGTCAAAGTACGGTCTTCAACACGGAGCATTGGCTCACACCAAACAGCAAGCTATAAAGGGCCCCAAAAATTACTAGTGTAAAACCATTCAAAAGGGAAAACCAACGGTCTAATCTATACAAAAAACGAGAAACGAGAAACACTTATGAACCACATCAACAAACGACAAGTACTGAACATCAGATTCCTGACTTAGGACAGGTGCAAACAATTGCAGCGGGTTTAAACGTTTTAATGGTACCAAACCTTCACCCTTATCTGAAACAATAGTGTAACATCACAACATAGAAAGACACACTATAAAATATCAATTGAAATATTACTATATAATTTGTTGGGTCCTTTTTTTTATATTCCAATTATTGATACAATTTTTAAAATATTTACCATTGAAACGCATTGATATATTACGCTCGTGATTTCTTTAAACGCGCATATTCTATAATGCTAATATCTTAAATATACTGTTAACGACTTATTTTCAAGAGTGATTTATTTTTCAAAAATCAACGTAAATATGTGAAACTTAGATCTATTCGTATATGAACAAAACAACAACATTAGAAAATGAAGACAATATATTGCCACGAAATAGGGTAGAACAGGTTAAGCGCGATTTATTTTTTACAGTATTTCAATAGTTGTATAATGTATGTTTACTTTCGTCGTTACTTTTCCTTCAAACACGATAAGAATCACAGAACTGAACCATGTCGAACATGAACTAAACCATGACACTACTGAACCAGACCATGACTCTGAATTGTCAGTAATCTTAAACAATGTGCAAAAGTAGCTATTTTTTTCTGAAAAAATGATGCAATTGTATACCATAACGAAGTATGTGATGTAACAGACAGTAAACAAACTTTTCTTAATGGTCGTAAACGAGAAAGCAACTTTCAAAAGTTGACATATGCTAGCCTTATTCTGTGTCAAATTATTATCTATATGATACAGACACTTTCGATAATGAATTTCAGAATAATTGAAGGCATCCAGGAAACAAAATAGGAAGATATAAAATATAAGATTAATGCATCCAGATTATAAAGCAAAATGAATGCTAAAATCTATAATATTGCGATTGGTCTGTGCAATACTTGTATTCATTAGACATCCGGTTTTGGCACTGAGAAACTGGGAATAGCAATAGGATTGGGACTTTGTACATTAAACACGAAGGATAAATGACAGTCACATCCGATGGGGTTTGGAACAATAATCAAATTCTATCTTCTTTGCATCTTCTAAGGCGTCTTATTTGTTCTAAGCAAAATTTATGACTGCTCAGTCTGATCCTGTTTTCAGTGGTTTCTCAATACTCTTCAACTTCGTACTTTATTTAAATTTTTTTTTTTTCGAGCGACGGTCACAGATGAGTCTTTTCGTATTTTTACCCACGTATCGATGATGAGTTTATCCTAGCGACCCTGTATACCTTACCTGATTGGTTTTTTTTTTCTAATTTAAGTATGCGTTGAGTATAAAACAAAAAAATTGCCAGTGTATTTATGAAGTTCTATAATGATGTGAAAATCTCTAATCGACTATCCAGTTATTTCGTCGGCTATTAGATATTGGGACATCCTGAGTAAACAGTACGTCAGTACTATACAAATTGATTGGTAGTGGCGCGATCTTTCTTTCTTTCCAAATCTTCACATCCTTTGTAGGACAACCACACCGCTACACTATCTGTTCGGCATGTAGAACAAAGCCCACCACCATGAATGAAGAAATATATGTACACTATATTTTGAATAATACTATCCTCCACCAATATATACAGGTTCACTTTTGTAGTTGCTTGCATTACTTGTTGTATGTACTCTTAGTTGCATTTAAAATTCATAGGCTAGTTACCGGACATATATACAGGGGGATTATATATGTTTACGTGGTAAAATGGTTCATACATAAAAAGAAAACGTTGTAAAATAATTACATCAGTCAAGTTCGCACTCTAAAATCTAAAATCTAAGATAGTCCGCCTTTCGTATCGGTCTTATTACCGTCCAGTATACGGATAGTCCTTTCACAATGGACGTTGTAAAATAATTACATCAGTCAGGTTCGCACTCTAAAATCTAAAATCTAAGATAGTCCGCCTTTCGTATCGGTCTTATTACCGTCCAGTATACGGATAGTCCTTTCACAATGGACGTTGTAAAATAATTACATCAGTCAGGTTCGCACTCTAAAATCTAAAATCTAAGATAGTTCGCCTTTCATATCGATCTTATTACCGTCCAGTATACGGATAGTCCTTTCACAATGGACTAAGAATCTAAAGAAAAATCGGCGCATTGAACTTATTGTCTTTGTATTCACATCGTAAAATCTGATAAAAGGATCATATAGTCTAAAAACTTAAATCACTTAAAAAAAGACAAAAAAACAATGACTTTAAAAGGTAAAAGATATCATCTCGCGTCTGTATTGGCATCGGCATGCCCATATTATTTATTAATTTCAGAGATATGCATAATGTTCTTTGCACGCATGGGCATAATACTATCAGGAGCATTTGACATCTAAGATGTTATACTATGTGTTCCGACCTATTTGGAGTTGACTGCCCTACATCCCAGACCCCACCCTCCCATAGGCCATGACCAGGACATCTTCCATTCAGCTATGGTTGTAGTAAGAGTTTACATCTGGCACTGTGTATAAGGAATACAAGACGTCTTGCTTGGTGTTCTATCTTTGAGACTTCTTCACTGTTTAGTCCAAGTTGTCGTTGTACCATGGTTATGTCCATCAATATCTGTATTTTGAACCCATCACTTAGGGACTCCCATTCTACATTGCTGTGATTTGTCAGTAGACTCTCTATATCATTAATGACAGGCCTTCTGATATTATCCCAAGCTTTACATTCAATCAACAGATGTTCAACAGTTTCCTCTTTCTGGCTGCAGGCGTTACATATCTTCTGATTTCCCTCCTTGTAGATTTTATATCTCAGGGGCTGCAGTGCGTAGGTTCCTGTCAGGAGTTTTAGTTTGGTTGGAATTCTAAAACGGTCTTTATTGGTGTAGCTTTTTATCTTCAATATGTTGTGGATTCTACCCGCTGTGAAGTTGTCTGTCTGAAGGTATTTTAACCCTTGGTACAGATTGGCAATAACCGATATTTCATCGACCCAGTAATTATTAATTTGCCTTTTTATTTGATTGATAGTGGTTTTAGTCACATCTGCATTATCTAGCATGTCCAGGGCCCTGCCGAGGTTGTATTTGAACATGACCCTCTGTACTTCAATATACCAGCTGTGGCTTCCTGATGATTTTACAGTGAGTTGTCTTTTACCAAGCTGTTTTTCAACACTGTTGTCTGCTTGCTGACATATGCTGCAGAAGAATGTCATCATTTTGGCATGGATTTGTGCCTCGACTGGTAGGATGCCTGTTAGGATGTAGACTACTGGGTCAGGAGTACTCATGGGGACTGAGAGAATTTGTTTGAGCATCTTTTTCTGGAACTTCTCTAGGGTTTCCAAGTGTGCTGACTTTGGTGTCAAAAGCTCCATCCCGTAGAGTAGTACTGGGGATATGTAGGTCTTAAATAAATGTATTAAACTTTCAGGATCTAGTCCGTTTTCTCCATGAAATCCACTACCGAACAGGGCATAGGCACTTCTTCTTGCTTTCTTGACATTTTCTTCAACATTAGACTCGATGTTTTGACTCATTGATGGTGTTCTTATTATACCTAGATGGGTTGATTTTGTGACGTTTGGCATTGGATCTTTTCCTAGCTGGTATTGTTCTGGTTCACAACTGTTCTTGGTTGGTTTAGGTTGGATGTGTATTGCCACACTCTTATGGGGTTGGAGCTTATAACCTTCCATTCCAGCGTAGTCAGCAGATATATTTATTTGTACCTGCATATCAGGTGGTCTTTTCCCAATAATGCTATGTCGTCTGCGCATGCTGTGGTATTGCATAGGACATTCCCAATTTTGCATCCAAGGCCTGATTGCTGTAATCTATTCAGGAGCGGGTTTACATAGACCTTATATAAATCAGTGCTGAGGATTCCTCCTTGGCGTACACCTTGGCTTACGGAGAACTCGTCCGCAATCATTCCTTCCCATTTGATGGCACTAGTTGATTGCCATTGCATACTCTGTATTATCCTCCAAAGAGTGTCGTCGATACCGCAATGAAAGAGTCGTCGCATGAGGTGACTGTGTACCACTACATCAAATGCCGACTTTGCATCTAGTAGAACCAGCTCAAATTCTTGGTTGCTGTCTACACTCTCACGATAAACTTCTTCCACAACCAGAGCTGCGTTCAGTGGCGATGATTTTGCTGTGAAGCCTCGTTGGGTGGGATTTTGATCTTGAAGGACTCTTGGTTGTATTCTGTCTCTGATTATTGCCTCTATTATCTTATTAACGACTGGCAGTACTGTTATACCTCTGTAGTTGGCCGCATGACATCGGTCCCCCTTGTTTTTGAAGACAGGAGTAAGTAGTCCTTTCTTAAGTATGTCTGGAATATAGCCATGTTTAAATACTAGGTTGATGAGCCGTAAAAGTAGTTGCTCTAGTTTTTCTCCTGCATAAATGAGGTGCTCAACTGTGATGCCATATATGTCTGCAGATTTACCTTTGTTTAGTGACTTTATGGCCTTCTTAAGCTCTGTGTGGTTTGCCAAAGGTGTTTCCTTACTTTTTACCATGTCGTTGATTAATTCGATCTCATATTCTACCTGCTCGTGATAGTGATAATCCTTCAGCTGGGATGATTTTTCTGCTGATGCTAGATTTCCAAAGTGTTCAGTAAAGCCTTCGATTACTTGGTCACCAGAGTAACATTTGTCATTTACATGCAGATCCATAATACCGGCCCTGTTTCTGTTCCTACTGCTTTTTACGAGTTTGTGGTACAGCTTACTGTCTCTTGTTCTTGCCTCCAATATCTCTTGTTTTTCCCTGTCTCGCTCTCTAGCCTGCTCAACTTTCACCTGCTTTTTAAATTCCTTTCTGGTGTTGATTCTGTCTTGATATGACTTGTCAGCTGTATTGGTGGGTTTCCCATTTCTATTCCATACATCATAGCATTTTCTCATCTCTTTCAGACTACTTTTGATGATTGGCGTCCATACCTTCAGTTTTGGCTTTGCCTTATATCTTGATTTCTTCGATGAGCTCTCAATTGCTGCTTTTGTTAGCATTTGGTGCATCTTACTGATAAGAAGGTTGGCATCCTCTGCTGTCTCAGCTGGGCTTTCTGCTATCGTATCCACCTGCTCGTTTATAATTGCCAAATATAAATCCTGGTCTACTTTGTCCCATTTTATAGGTGGTTGAATTTGCTGTAAATTGTTGGTTTGGTTTGTACTAATTTTTGGTATCCCTATTTTAAGTTCACATCTAATAGGGTAATGGTCAGAGTGGTTACTAATGACATCCTTCAAGACCTCTTTCGCTGCAACCTGCATATGTCTAGACTTGTGTAGGAAGTAGTCGAGTTCGGAACATTCTTCGCCATTTGTCTTAATAAAGGTCCTCCCTGTATTCTCATAGCCTAGACTATAGTCTGCGATGAGTTGTTGTAAGCACTTTTTCCGCTTGTTTTGTCTTTCTTCATTTCCCAAATCTTCGTTGAGGTCTCCGCCAATTACAATTTCATGCGTATCTTGGTATTTTATTATGATCTCATTTAGTTGGTCAATGGTGTCCATATATTCATCTATACTGTTTCGCCCTCCTGTTGAAGGTAAGTACGCTGATACTAAAAGTAGTTTTTGATCCTTTCCTGATATTTCCACACATTGGATCCTCTCTCTACCGTCGTCCAGTTGTCTGACTCTACTGTCTATTTCATTTTTCCATATTACTGCAACCCCTCCATGTTCCCTTGGTAGAAATATTGGTTGTATTGGGTCATATTCATCACAACCTTTTGCAGCATAGTTGGTACATTTGCCGATTTCTTGTTAATAATGTAATTGTGCATGAAACAGCCAGTGTTCTTGAAGCAAAAGTATGTCGTTATTTTCGATTAGGTCGTGCAAGGCGTATATGTTTGATTTTGCGTTTTTACAGTTGAATGATATGATTTTCAGAACTGGTACGCCTTCTTTTGCTGCTGTTTTTGCTATCTTCTGAATTTTTGGAGGCTTGGTTGGCATAAAAAATCCTCGTTGTGGGTTTTTGTTTTGTTGAGGGGCTCTTGATTATAGCTCGTTGTAGTCTGTGTGGTACTATAGTAGCTCTCATGTATACCCTGGTTGTTATTTGGGTTGTTGTTGTGTTTGTGGGCGTGTTGTCCAGCATACCTTCGATCTTTAACTGTTACGTGTCTTCGAACAGGTGTGTGTGTTGATCTGGGTGGTAGGGTGGGAACCTGCCTTACTTGTCTTCTATTGTTTGGGTATGAGGCTCTAGGTGTGATGGTGCTTGCTAGAGGAGCACTCTGCTGTACAGTGTTACATATTAATGGCATTCCGGTTAACATTGGATATACCGGTAGTGATTGGATATGTTGATTGGTAACAGTTGGATTATTTATTTTTGTTGCCATTTTTGGTTGTTGATAGTCCTGCCTGATTTTGGATTGTTGACTATACCGTACTTGGAGATGTATGTTTTCATCCATGCTGTGGTCTTTCATGTCGAGGCTCGCTGCGTATGAGTTGGATGCTGTCTCGTCTTTAAGGTTCTCATGATTGTTGTTGCAATGGTGGTAATAGCTGGGATCGCCGTAGCTTGCTTTCTCATACTGTTTTGCATTTGTAGTAGTGTTATCAGTGCTCAGTAGGCCCGTTGCTACAGCGTCAATCTGCTTTTCTACCTGGTCCATCACCATTGATGCTAGTTTTTCATGTATAGTCATCATTCTATTATTTAGCTTCTTCTGCATTTGTTCAAAGATTCCAGTCTGTTCTTCTCTAGGTTGCTGCTTATGGTCAGTTGTGCTACCATTTCCCTGCAATTCCTCCAGGCGCCGTTTCATTGTTGTTACCAATGATTCAAGTTCGAAGTTGCGGGCTTCCAAGTATTGTACTCTTGTTTCAAGCTGTATCGCTTTTGCCTGATCTTCTTTTAGGGTTTTTTCCCTGATTTTGAGTTGCTCTTCAGCTTTTCTTAGTTTGAGCTCTCTGTCTCTCATGTCTTTCGTTTTTGTATCTGTTTGGTCTTGTTTACTTTTTGGGGCTTTTGCAGCAGGAGCATCTATGTGTACATCTGCTGGACTCGACGTTGCCTTTGGGTTAGCCTGCTGATGATTTGTTGGCTCGGATTGTGACTTTCCAGTTATATTTGTCTGCTGTTCCTTAGGTGTTTCTCCCAGTTTGACATAAGTTTGTTGTTCATCTATACTGCTGTTACCCTGGGTTATGCTGGTTCGTTTAATGGTGTCTATACATGGGAAGCAGATTGTTTGGCCATCGCTACATATTAAACAGGATGAATGGGCTATGTTTTGGCAGATCTCACAGGAGTCAGCAGTATCTTCTATTGTATTTTCACATATTCCACATGTTTCAGCTTCATATACCTCTTCCTCTCTTACAGCACCTGCGTCTGCCAGTATATTTAAGGCGTTGTTACTACAGGTTGGTAGGGCGAGCTGTTTATAATGGCCGTCAGTTGGTCTTGATGTTTGGACGGTTTGAGTGTTGTTTGTTTCTCCCTCAATAGCGCTATTTTCATTGCATAACTTGCATGTATAGTTGTCATCTTTCTCCTCCTCTAATTCTATCTCCACTATTTCCTGGGATGTCATCTTTTGGCATTTGTAATGGACCCAGTGCTTTCCTGTTGTACAATAAGCGCCACGCGTTCTACAATTCTTTTTGCATTTTATGCATTCAATGCCAGGGTTTACGTTTCTATCGCATGTGGCTGGTGTGGTTTTGGCTCCAACTGACTGTTCCAGTCGTTCTCTCATGAGGTTGTTTAGGTGGGCTAAGTTGACCTTGGAGTTTCCACATTTAGCATTTTGTGCTATCTGTCTTATTTCTATAAGGTCCACGTCAACAAAACGGTTTTGGTCTTTTCCGTTTACCAATATCTTGCTCTTGGTATTGTAGAAATTAACAGTATAACAATAATCATTGCTGCTGTACTTATAGCTGTGTTGTACAATTATGTTGTCTGATTTATCTTTCTCTTCTTGGATTAGGATATTTTCTCCTGTCATTCTGGTGTAGTAGATTGCAGTTGCTTGTTTTATAAGCTCGAAAGTAGCAGCATCGGCAGTTATGACCAGTCCACCTCCTGTGGTTTTAAATTCAAGGTGGGCCTCTCTTTTAGTTGCCTCGAGCTTATTCATTAGTGCTCTCTGGATGTTAAGGTTAAAGTCTTTGGTGATCTGTCTTTTGTTTGGTAAGCTGCGCCCAACTCTGCTGACTCGCTGATTGTCCCCCATATTATCGGATGTACTAGTATACAATCAGTGGAGAGGTACGTAGTGGATAATCCCACGGTCGACAGCTTTCCAATGACTGTGTACAGGCCTTGACGTTAACGGAGGGGCTATATTTTGTTTGTGCTGTAAGTATATATTCCTGGTGATGTTCCCCCTTTCCTTTTATTTTCTGTTTATAGTAGCACTGAAGGATGTATTCCGTCTATGTATAGGTTGAAGTTAAACCTATCAGCTACCCTTTTGTGTCTGTTTTTTGAGCTCTTTTGCTGGTTATGGCTGATGTCGACTGAAAGTGTGGGTGGAAAGACCTGTATCAGCTGGTTTATTTCACGTATTTTGCTATTTAATTCCAGAATGTGTTTTACCAATATGCAATCCTGGTTGATATACTGGTTAATGTCCGGGTGGTCTCGGCTTTTGTTCCAGTGGTAGATTGAAATGGGGGGTACTTCTAGGAGCGTCACTTTGCATCCTGGATAATTTTGTACTATTTTTACAATTTCATTTAGGTTATCCACTGCGTCTTTTGTCGCTTCGTATGGATCCGGGTGTAGTTCTATGTATTTAGTCTTGTAATTGTAGCATGTCAGGTCACATGTACCAAGCCATACATATATGGAAATGTTATCAAGTTGGCCTATCTTAGTGTCTATGTTGTCCCTTAGCCACTGAACTCCTTTCTTTGTTGTCCTGCCTTTCTCGCTCCAGAATTTGATTTCCTGCTGATTCCTGGTCTTATTGTCTCTCTAGGTAGTTTCCTTTACTGTCGCTGAATAAAACAGGTGTCAAAGTTTTACCTCCCTTTATTGGCGGGTCAGGTTTTTTGAGATAGTCATTTAGCTTCTTAATGGACATACCAATTGAAGCACTATTTGGTGTTGTCAGTAGGAAATGGGGGGAGGGGGTTGGGGCAGGACAGCCAAGACTTAAGAAAATGGTAAAATGTACAATACACGAATAATGGTGGTTCACGACTAGCCTATATTTATCACCGTGAATATAAAAGATATACCAAATATATGATAGAATTCGGTCGAGAGTACCAAAAACTTTGAGTTCGGGGTTGAGACCCACGTGGGTTCAACGGTCAGAAATGTTCAGCTATTTTGTATGGTATTCCTTGTTAGGGCGTCGAAAAGTTTGTAGGTATTTGTTTTCCAACGACTGTGGGTGTGTTATTGCATGGTTTTTAGTGGGTTTTGCTATGTTTTGCTACACTTATTCACAAATTTGTTCCAAATTTTTCCTCTACTCGAGAAAACACAAGATGTCAGCCATGCCTCGTTCTCATATAGCTTATTTCAGTCCCCACTAATCATCGTCTCCTGAAAGACACAAACAGCTAGATAATGGCGTGTGCTGAAAGAGAGTTGGCTTCAAGTAAGATTAATAATCGAATCACAATTTTTAAAAGTTATAATTGTTCCAAGTAAGGATAATTCATGATAAAGGCCATATATTATTACACGTTGAAACAGATAATTAATCGAGATGCCCTTAAACATGTTAAATCAGCCATTTTGCAAGAAATTATCATTCATTCAATATTTAACACAGGCGCTTGGTGTATATGGACCGCCTTTTTTTCATTATGATTTGTTTTTGATATCTAAGTAGTATGTATATTACACCCATTATCTTTTCAATTCTTACTGTATTGAAATTTTATAGAAAATTCTTTGCCTAACCCATGCACTGTATTGTGAATGTCTCATATATGGGTCATTTTCAAAAAATGTCGAATTTTCAGTACACCCATGCTAAATTTTTTATTTCTAATGGAAATTTCAGTTGTAATTGTTTACATGAAAGCTTGTAGGATTTATGATTCAGAACATTAATAATAAACATGATTTACATCTATTTTCATAAGATTAAAATTATTTAAGTCCGATTTTTGGGTAATTTGTGTGCATACAGTTTCTGAAAAACACATTTCAAATGATTTTTTTCCGATTTTCTGATCGCCTTGATATCTGCAAAAGGGACTTTTTAAGAACGTTAATAATTACTCTAACAAAAAATCGTAGCTTCTTTATCATTATATGTAACGTTTTATCTACAAACTTAATTCAATCCGCGTACATGAAGTTCATGTACATCCTGTTATATACCGCTACTTAAATCAGCCGTTAAATTATTCTCCCTATGAATATTGAATTAGTCAGTGTTGATTTCAAAAGTGCAAAGTAACCTTTACATTTAACACAGCACGTTTCTTGAACGACAGTGTAAAGAAAAGAAAATTCAAGACATTTTGTGAAAAAAATAGAGGGTACTTTTTTCATGTCTATGCTGTTACCAACAATTTTGATTAATTACACCAAAAGTATACTTGTAAAAAGTGCAATAACGTGTTGGAAACCAAATTCACAACAGGAAAACATTATCACCTCACCAAAGGGAGTAGTTATTTCACAACTGCATTCGAAAATGAAGTTTGTCTATCCTGTTATGCCTGTTACTATGGTTGCTATGGTTACAGTAACAGGATAGACAATTGTAGACAGAAACATCATTAAAAAGTTTATCATAACATATAGTTGCAAACAGAATGAAATCTTTCGTTGTTTGAACTCATCTTAAGGTTATAACGTCTTAATCTTCCCAATTTAGCATTTGCAGGTGCAATACTGATATCGGTAACATGATAGACAAAAAGGTAACAGGATATCATTAACATACGTTCCTGTTACCAATGAAATAAAGACAAAAGTAAACTAACATGTGAGGGATTTACTTGATGTTGGGTTTATTTGAAAGAGAGAAAAAATGCCGAACAATATGAATTGCTATCTTAGACTTGCATTACTGGTGGTAATTTTTACAACCTTTGAAAACCAATTTTTAGAGGCATTTTTCAGTACAACCTGGAAAATTGGCAAATAATCTATTATTTCACAAAATGAATATATATAGAAGTTTATTCTCTTGAAAACCATTTAATTGGCTACGAAAAACAAGCTTAAAATTTTATCTAAACCTTTTCTTAATAACCCAAAATTTCTTTTGAAAATGGTAACAGGAGAGACAAAATATTGTACCACCTATCAAAAAATGTTTCAAGATATTCTTGTATGACATTATTAAGATTGCATCTTTTAATATGTTGTTCTATAAGTACTGTTGGTTTTGATTTGCTTATGTAGAGGGTTGTTTGAATAAGTAACTTTTAATAAAATTTTCAATTTCAAAATTCGACATTTTTTGAAAATGACCCATATATTCGAAAATTCGACACTAAATCAATAGAGAAAAATACTTCAAAAACAATGATTTACTCAAATTATGTTTTAAATAAATATTTTGCTTGTATATGTATATATATGTATTCAAATCAGTTTATTTTTGTTGTTGTTATCATTTGTATTTGTCACAAGTATCTTATTTTACTTATATGACAATAAAGAATTATTATTGTAAATTATATATAAAGCAAGTAAAATATTGCCCTATTTAAGTACATCTTTTAGGATGCATTTGAATATAGTAACTCATCACAAGATTTTTCTTGAAGGAACATCACTGATGTATTATTGGCTTGCGTGTCAATATTTCAACCTCGTATCAATCAGTATCTTATTTATAGAGATTTTAACCTTTTATTGGTGATTGCAAAGTGGAAGGCAAGAACAAATAAATAATTAAACACGACTGAAATTATAAATCATCTACTTAGGGACTAGTCATTGTCTTTCATTGGGGAAACATTGGAATTTCTCTTATTATTTCAAGTCCCCACCTTAAAGAAGGAAAATAAATTCAAGACCCCCCTTTCCAAAGACATAAAAAATTGGTCCCATCCCTCCAACACACACACATTTCTCAATACTTTTGTTCGTTATAACAAAAAAAATAAAAAAATGCATACAATTTCTATTTCTATTATAAGTATAAAATACTGCATCAGTAGTGGATCTAGAACTTCAAGTGTGGAAGCTGTTTGAGACTTCAGGAAACTTTATTTTGGATATTCCGGTTATGGTCTCATTGATATTTACCACACCTTCATTCAATTCTAGCTTCAGATAAAAAATACTCTCCTGGAAGAACATGTTTAAACTTAAGATTTGGATCTAAACAATTGATTGGAGCAGAGTGAGGCGAAGAAAAATCGATGTCTTTCGAGTCAAAACTTTGGTGGGTCCCCTGATTGCGCATCTCCAGGTCATAAAGAACAATACACCAATTATTTATGTAAAGACATGTTGAAAATGCCAAACTTGACTCCCAGATATTATCTTAAACTATTGATATACATGCTCAATCATGAGATTTACGATTAATCATGTAAGGAAACGGGGCCTAAAAATTAAAAATCTAAATACAGGGTTAGATTTAGAATATTAAAGAACCCCAAGAATTCAAGACATTGAATTAAACCCCATTGGAATTGGTCAAGAAATAACCAATTTATACAAAATATTAGAAAAGTATTGCTTTTGGCCCCTTTTTGGTCCCTAATTCCTAAACGGTTAGGGCCATAATCCGTTAAGCCAATCCCAACCTTCCTATTTTGGTATGAAACCTTGTGGTACAATTTGATAGAGATCCATACACTTAACGTCACAGTACCCAAATTGCACCCATTTAGCAAAAATAGCAGCGGAAAACTTACAAGTTTTCCCAGATACTAAACACTTTGTATTTTTATGATTTGACATTATGTACGTCTTTCAACATAGCTAGATATATTTAATTATACACAAAACGTTCACAGTATATATCAACAGATTAAGTATTTACTGGAAAAAGTAAAATCTACGTAAACGTCGCCATGCGACGTCCACAAAAAGTCAACTTATAAAAATGAGCAATTAAAATATGTTTAAGCATCCATTTCTTAAAAAATTAACATGGACTATTGTCAAATTGCTTTAAATATTTGGTGAAATAAAACAAAACATTTAAGATATTCTATTTTTACTGATGTGAATTTAAGCATGGATGCAATTTGAGTACTCCTCATTTCAGAATCATGGATTGTTTGGAGGTCGTTTCAAACCCATTTTTCTATGTTTCAATATGGATTCAAAATTAAATTGGTGGAACTATATATTAAATAAGGATACATTTACAAAATAAACACAGAATGGAAACTTTTGTCTTGATCATAAAGAAACGTAGGTGAAAAAAATTGTCAAAATAGGTGCAATTTGGGTACCTTCACGTTATACTCGAGTTATTGTCTGGAAACCAAATGTCTAAATTCGGATCGACAATGACGCCATTGCCATACCATTAATCGTCAGCAAATTTTTGCGGTCGTATAAAAAATTGGATACCTAATTTCCATTCTAAAATAAATTCAAGGGCCCCTTAATTTCTTCCGATCCCCCTTTTTCAGGTTACAAATGACCGGTCCCTTACAGGAGTTATTACCCTTCCAATGTCCGATTTTCTTTCCATTTTTGCGTTTTCTTTTACTAATATCTTGAGAAAAGTAATGTATAAAGAGAAACTTGAGCAGCTAAAATGATCAGCAAGGCCAAATTTACAAAAATTAACATACTTGAAATTTGTGTATCAACTTCTTATAGAAGAAACTGCCTCTAAACAGGAAAGACATTTTCAATGGAAACAAACTATTTTGTTTGCTTCCCTTCTGAAACAAATAATGTCTTTTACAAGAAATTTGGAATCAAACATTTAAAAAAAAAAACACGCCCCCCTCCAAAAAAAAAAAAGATGAATGGTCTGTACCTTAACCCTATTTGCAGTTAGATGCCTTGAGTCTAGAGGTGTATATATGAGCGGCTTCCCACCAAACATTTTAGGTTGCGGGTTACTGTCTAGTTGAAACAGTAAAATAAATGCGCGAAAATGTAATAAAAATGTGCGCAATTAATGTAATGCACCAAGTTGAAGTTCATCCTATATCTCCTTTCATCCATACCGGGGGCCTCGTATGCCGAGTGGTCTAAGTTGTCGATCTACTGTATCACTAGCCTGTCAACTCTTAGGATGCATGTTCAAATCCAGCATGTGGCAGGTAGGCTCGACTCCAATCTTAATTGACTAGAATTGCCAGTTTTCCTATCGAAGGTCGGTGGTTCTCTCCGGACACTCCTGCTTCCTCCACCAATAAAAACTGACTGCCACGAAATAGCACGATAGTGCTGAAAGTGGCGTTAAACCCCAACCAATCAATCATTTAATCAATTATTCGCACAGTATAATTATGCCTGAGTAGAAAATTTTGTAGCGATTGTTATGAAATACTTTTAAAACTGACTGTGATTTAATTGGTATAGGAAATGAATTAAGATAAAGCGGCATTTCAAAAAGAGGGAATTATAAATATTCCGGTATAGCAGTTTTTTGCAATAAAAGTTGTTTTATCATATTTTCGCCTCAGCACATAAATTCTTCAACTAACTCCTGTATCAATGGATCTAAACCTTCCTCCGAAATGTTTGAAACGTTGATTTTTGTTAAATTGCACTATCGTAATGCGTTGTGGGGACATGGAAATACCGGGCGTCCATGTGTCCGTCTGTCCGGTCTTGTTAGCGCTCTCACATGTACAATTCTAGCCAGATTTTTATAAAACTTACATGTATACTATAGGTTAATATCAGCAGTATCTCGGACAAGTTCTATAATGGTGGCCGATCGACTTTTTTTTCCCCGCCTTAGCGGTGGGGCATTAAGTTTTACCCTTGTCCGTCTGTACGTACGTACGTCCCAAAATTGTTTTCCGTTCTCTAACTTGAGTTTGCCTCAATCAAATGTTATGAAACTTATACACAATGCTTATTACCACTAAACACAGATCAAGTCTGAATTTTGGTGGCGTCACTTTAACAGATCTAGAGTTATGCCCCTTTATAAATGGAAAAATTGCAAAATTTTTAGTTTCCGTTCTCTAACTTAAGTTTGCCTCAACCAAATGTTATGAAACTTATACACAATGCTTATTACTACAAAAAACAGATCAAGTTTGAATTTTGGTGGCGTCACTTTAACCGTTCTAGAGTAATGCCCTTTATAAATGGAAAAATTGCAAAATTTTATTTTCTTCTAAATATCAAGTAATTTTAAAATTGAGTTATCTTTCTTTGTCCATGATTATAGTTGAATCAACTACAATCAATGCTTTATACAATGCAATGTTTAATTTTGACTTCCACTGATAAAACACAGTTGAATTTGGGTAGTGTCACTTTAACCATTATTTAGTTATGCCCTTTATAAATCGAAAGATTGCAAAATGTTTAGTTTCCATTCTGTAACTTAAGTTTGCCCCAACCTAACATTATGAAACCTATACACAATATTCATTACCACAAAACTAAGATCAAGTACAAATTTTTTGTTTCCGTTTTCTAACTTTAGTTTGCCTCAACCAAATGTTATGAAACTTATATACAATGCTTATTACTACATAATACAGTTTAAGTACCAAATTTGGTGGCGAAACTTTTACCATTCTTGAGTTATGTCCCTTTATAAACATAGAAATTGCTGAATTTTTCGTTTCCGTTCTCTAACTTTAGTTTGTCTCAACCAAATGTTATAAAACTTATACACAACCGTTCTAGAGTTATGCGTGTTTACAAATAGAAAAATTGCTGAATTTTTAGTTTCTGTTCTCTACTTAAGTTAGCCTCAACCAAATGTTATTCATTACCACAAAACTAAGATCAAATACAATTTTTTTGTTTCCATTTTCTAACTTTAATTTGCCTCAACCAAATGTTATGAAACTTATACACAATGCTTATTACTACATAATACAGATTAAGTACGAAATTTGGTGGGGACACTTTTACCATTCTTGAGTTATGTCCCTTTATAAACATAAAAATTGCTGAATTTTTCGTTTCCGTTCTCTAACTTTAGTTTGTCTAAACCAAATGTTATAAAACTTATACACAACCGTTCTAGAGTTATGCGTGTTTACAAATAGAAAAATTGCTGAATTTTTAGTTTCTGTTCTCTACTTAAGTTAGCCTCAACCAAATGTTATGAGACTTACACACAATGCTTATTACCACAAAACTCAGATCAAGTTCAAATTTGGGTAGCGTCACGTTTACCGTTCTTCAGTTATGTCCCTTTATAACTATATGATATGCAAGCGGGGGCATCATCTGTGTCCACATGTGGACACTATCCACATTTATTTAAAAGAGTTATGCCCCTTGGAAATATTAAATTTATGGAAAATGGCCTCGTTAGCGCTCTCACGGGTACAATTCTTGCCAGATTTTTATAAAACTTATACTGTAGGTTAATATCAGCAATAGCTCGGACAAGTTCTATAATGGTGGAAGATCGACTTTATTTAAAAGAGTTATGCCCCTTGGAAATATAAAATATGTGCAACCCCGGGGACATTGGAACTCTGTTCTTTTATTTTATAAATTTCACTTTCGGAAGCTGGAATTAAGCTGGAGCTGCTAGATCAGAAACAGCAAATCTGACTTAAACTGTCATTAAAAAAAAAATGCGGAATATCCTCTGGTAGATCAAATATTTGAACTCCAGGTGCTCAGTACACAGTGGAGGACCCATAATTTAATAATTTAAACCATATGTTCATTATTGTAGACCCATACCTAAAACCTTAACTTTGCAATTCATATTTTGACAATTTTCCATCAATTTTAGATGTCATTTTGTCATCTTAAAAACGAGGTACCAACGTGCCAAGTTTGATCTCTTTTAAAATCTCAACCATTTTCCCTTTGGTATCCTTCGCCTCTCAGCTACAGATTTGAGCCGGGTTTATAGTAATTCCAGTAATTCCGGAGAAGCAGATTGGAATCAATTATGACGTAGACAGTAATCGTTCTAATCGTAATCATGTTTATTGACCATAACAAAGAACCTGTCCTTTTAATGACTTCATAAATAAAACTCTACGGAAACCGACGGTCAAGATCATAAACAAGGCGATATACGGTCAGTGACTGTATATCACAAATGATTATACGGTCAATGCAAATTGACTGCGCAAATAGCACAGTTGCAGTATATAATGAAGTAAACCGAACCACATCATATTACAAGCACATAATATAATGACACAACTACATCATATAAAGTAAATGCACATCATATAATGGCAAATGCACATCATATAATGAAAATTGACATAATAAGACAGTTTTGGCGTTCCATAGATATGGGTTGCACATTTGTTCAGCACGTGGTTAGCATCTTCATACATTAAAAAGAAAAGAATGTCGACAAAAGTCACATTGAAAAAGGAACCTAACCATTTTGTTGACTGATTGGGCAAAAACAAAAATCATTTACAGGAAAAATAATGATTTATATATACTTTTATTTAATCTATAACATGAAATCAAACAGACTTATTTAATCTATAACATGAAATCAAACAGACTTATTTAATCTATAACATGAAATCAAACAGACTTATTTAATCTATAACATGAAATCAAACAGACCTAGAAAAATAGTCATTATACAATTGCAAGTGCATGTTTGTTTATTTTTATTTTTATTTATCTTTATATCGGCTTATAATGACTATCAGCAGTCTTTGGAGGTCATCTCAATGAATATTATGTCTAGTTAATTTATGAATCTGTTGTGCATATTTTTAATTTAAGCCTTTGCACAAGTATATTTCCTTTAAATGTGCAAGAGTATCACCAATCCATAAAAGTGGCAACACAAAATATATGAACAACTATACATAGACCAATATCTGTACTTCAAATTTTATCAAAGATTTTTGAAAAGATTATTTATTTCCAAATTTCCAAATATTCGATAGAATTTGATTTGATTTATAAGTACCGCAGTCTGGGTTTAGACACGGCCATTCCTGTCATTCAGCTCTAACGAAAATTATCGAAGAACTGTTAATTAACATGGATCAAGGAAATTGCACAGAAGTTGTATTCTTAGATTTTAAAAAAAGCTTTTGATATTGTAAATCACTCAATTTTATTATCAAAATTAGAAACGTATAAGTTTGATACTCTTTCTTTTAAATGGTACAAATCATATTTATCAAACAGGTCTCAAAAAGTAAAAATAAACAACAACATATCTTCAGGCAAAGAAGTAAAATTTGGTGTACCGCAGGGCAGTATACTAGGGTCTTTATTATTTCTGTTATTAATTAATTATCTCCCACTTCAACTAAATCATACAAAGCCTGGTTTGTATGTGGATGACACAACACTTAAATACTCATCAAATTCCGTTAATGAGATAAACTTCATGATGTCGAGATAGCAACTGTTAAAATATGGTGTGAAAATAATATCATTTTAAATATTAAAAAATCCAAATCTATGTTAGTTGGATCACATAGGAAGCTTCAAAGCATACAAAAAACATTAAAGATAGAATACAGTGGAATTCTTTTACAAAATATAAACAGTCAAAAATTATTTGGTATTTTAATCGATGATTGTCTTTCATGAAATCAACAAATAAACAAAGTAAGTACTGTAATTTCAACTAGACTAGGTTTACTAAATCGATTGAGGCATTATATTCCACAAAAAGGTTTATGTTTATTTTATAATGGATATGTGCTAGCTTCCTCTCTTTGATTATTACTGTACAATATGGACAGAAGCAATTATTTCAAATATGAAAAAAATGTTAAAATTACAAAAAAGGGCAGCCAGGATCATTCTTAACAAAGCATATGATACACCGTCAAAAACTTTATTCAAACAATTAGGATGGATAACTTTTCAAAAAAGTTAATCATATATCACAAAGGAGTATTAATGTATTAGTAAGTAAATGGTATTGCACCTGATTATCTGTGTAAATTATTTAACAATAACCAAAATGTCAATGCAAGATATTCTTTGAGTTTATCTGACAATAATTGTCTGTTTTCAATATTTCTGTACTGTTCTTTGGAACAGTATTCCTGTTGAAATAAAACAGATAGAAAAGATAGAACAGTTCAAACAAAGGTATCATAATTTCTTGTTTCTAGAACAAAAAGCTAATTATCCGATTCATATACAACATGTAAAACCAACGAAATAATGAATATTACAGAAATTTATTTATAGTCTAAAATCCATATATTTGTCTTGTACATCATTCAGGAAATATGTTCATAAAACGTAACACTTATAGTCTGTATGTTTTTCACTATTTGTTTTGCTTTAAGTCAATTGTATTTATGTGTATTATATCATGTATATATTATATTATTATATTTTGAGTTATTCAGAGGGCATCAGGGGAGATTATATTAATATTGTAATAACTGATTTTACCCTCTTTAAATAAAAGTGAGTCCAGTGACGTCATTTTTGGCCATGGCGAGTCCACTGTGTCTAAACTACCCCGGCAAAAAATGTTTGGACTCAATAGTATCTAATATCCGGTACGACGACGGACTATCAACAGACAGCGAAAAGGTAGGATTTCTGTTTTTTTATTTGTTATTTTTATGATATTTAAGGAATGCCTGTAATATTTTTCTGTCTATGAAGAAATAACATAAAAAATGTGGTGCACACTGAATTACCCACGTCACTTGGCGTCCGTCGTCGTTGTCCGTCGTTAATTTTACAAAATCTTCTCCTCTGAAACTACAGGGCAATTTTAACCAAACTTGGCCACAATCACCATTGGGTTATCTAGTT